>WNWK01015179.1:27500-48734 GCA_009830355.1 Cherax destructor
GTGTTCTTGTTTCATGTTTTTGTTGCTGTTGTTGTTGTTCTTGTGGTATAAAAATAAGTTAATAATAATTAATGTGGTATAAAAATAAGTTAATAATAAAAATAAGTTAATAATAATGTAAATGGGTATAATGCTAATAATAGTAATAAAAGTAAATAATAATACTAATTCTACTACTACTACTACTACTAATTATTAATATTATTATTATTATTATTATTATTATTATTAGTAGTAGTAGTAGTAGTAGTAGAATAAGTATTATTATTAGTATTAGTATTAACTTTTATTATTATTATTATTCCTATTTTTATTTTATTGTTATTATTATTGTTATTATTATTATTGTTATTATTATTATATTTATTATTATTATTATTATTATTATTATTATTATTATTATTATTATTATTATTATTATTGTCACATTAAAGGGATGAAAGGCTAAACCAGTAGGGTATCATGCAATGTCAGGTTTGATCCGAGGAAAAGAAGGGTGGCTGCACTTCCTTGGATCAATTCACCAGCATCAAGAACAAGGACAAAAAATAGTTGATTTTGTTTTTTTAAATATTGCTGTTTCTTCCTCCTCCTCCTCTTTCCCCTCCTCCTCCTCTTCTCCTCCTCTCCTCCTCCTCCTCCTCTTTCCCTCCTCCTCCTCTTTCCCTCCTCCTCCTCTTCCCTCCTCCTCCTCTTTCTCCTCCTCTCTCCTCCTCCTCCTCTTTCCCCTCCTCCTCCTCTTTCTCCTCCTCCTCCTCCTCTTTCCCCTCCTCCTCCTCTTTCTCCTCCTCTCCTCCTCCTCCTCCTCTTTCCCTCCTCCTCCTCCTCTTCTCCTCCTCTTCCTCCTCTTTCCCTCCTCCTCCTCTTTCTCCTCCTCTCCTCCTCCTCCTCCTCTTTCCCTCCTCCTCCTCTTTCTCCTCCTCCTCCTCCTCTTTCTCCTCCTCCTCCTCCTCTTTCTCCTCCTCCTCTTTCTCTTCCTCCTCTTTCCCTCCTCCTCCTCCTCCTCTTACTCCTCCTCCTCCTCCTCTTACTCCTCCTCCTCCTCCTCCTCTTTCTCTTCCTCCTCCTTCTGCTCCTACCTCATCCTCCTCTTTCTCCTCTTCCTCCTCCTCTTTATCCTCCTCCTCCTCTTTCTCTTCATCCTCCTGCTCCTCCCCATCCTTCTCTCCCTCCTTCTTGTCCTCCTCCTCCTTCATCCTTCATATTTTTATCATCTTCCTCCTTTTATTCTTTTCATTATTTATTCTATATCCTTCCTTCCTTCCTCCCTCTATCTTCCCTCCCTCACACTCTTCCTTCTTTACTTCCTTCCTTCCTTCTCTCTTTCTCTCTCTCTCTCTCCTACCATCATCGCAACATTCCATTATTCTTTGTTTTCTCTTTACTTACGTTATTTTTGTCCACTTTCTTTATTGCCCCTTTTATTGCTTTAGTTCCTTAATAAAAGTTTTCCATTGTTTCTCATTTGCCATTTATCCATCTATCAGCAAATAGACCAAGCTGTCTCATCTATCTTCTAAAAGAAAATTAATCTCTCTCTCTTTCTCTCTCTCTCTCTCTCTCTCTCTCTCTCTCTCTCTCTCTCTCTTCTTTCTTTCTTTCTCTCTCTCTCTCATTTTATCATGCTTCAGAGATCACTTTACAAGAGCAGTCATCCAAGGTTCGATCCCCGGTACGGGTGGAAACATTATAGGCGTGTTTCCTTAACACACCTTCTGTTCCTGTTCACCTATTCTCCTGTTCACCTGAGTGTTAGTGTGGGTCGCATCCTGGAGACAAAATTGACTTAATTTGCCCGAAATGCTCTGCATAACAAGGGGCTTTCTATATAGTAATATGTCATTAATGTCAGCTATGGTCTGTATACCTTGTACATGTACTTGTAGAAATAAAGATTATTGCTGTTATTATTATTATTATTATTATTATTATTATTATTATTATTATTATTATTATTATTATTATCTTACCTCAGCTCGTCTAAACATGAGTTGATGTAAGATAATAATAATAATAACAACAACAACAACAACAAAATAATAATAATAATAATAATAATAATAATAATAGTGGTATAGGCTCCTATCAGCAGATTACTCCCCCATTTATACAGAATTAAGCACTAAATTCCCCTTATGAATGCAGAACGTGAGAATTATTTGAGTGAGGGTGGAATATTGGGATATAATAAAAAAAATTATTTATTCTTCACAAAAACATATATCGTGGTATTTTGTTTTCCCTCGTAGACTTAAATTTAGTGATGAAAATAATTTCTTTTGGGTTGGCAGTGTATAAATTTTGATGCTGTTCCTTGTCACTCTGAGTAATAAATCATGCTAGAGAGAGAGAGAGAGAGAGAGAGAGAGAGAGAGAGAGAGAGAGAGAGAGAGAGAGAGAGAGAGAGAGAGAGAGAGAGAGAGAGAGAGAGAGAGAGAAAGAGAGAGAGAGATAGAAAAAAATATTTATTCTTTTATTATTCTATACGTTATTTTTTATTATCCATGTTGACTAAAATAAAAGATAGTCTGTCTGTCTGTATGTCTGTCTGTCTGTCTGTCTCTCTTACACAGGGTTTTACAAGGTTAGGTTAAGGATTCCTAACTTTATCTATAAACTAGGAGCTGTTACCTACATAAGCTCATTTAGAAGCTTTTTTATTGTTATGATCCATACAAGTCGGGAACAGGATGAAGTTGGAGGCATCTGTGGGCCAGCATTTTTATTTGATCAAATGATTTTTATATCATTATGATGTAAGAACATGTTCCAGACTCGATTCATGCTAGGAATAAATAATCTCAGATGTAGCGATGTTCTGGAGAAGGTCACAGAAAGAATGAAGTTGCTGCTTGCTGCCCGTCTTGTTGTATTGGCTTCACTTCTCGTTGTTCTCGGAGTGGAGTCTAGTGTGGTGCTTTGATAATATTAACCTTGTACATAACAGTAAGGCCACCCACATTCCTCCCGTGTTGAAGGCTCTGTTGAAATGACAAATCTATCCAGTCTGGGTCCAGGCGAGAGATGAGTCGTCTTGATCTGTTCTCTATTCTGTCAAGAAGTCGCAGATGATGCGGAGGGCAGGAAATCCAAGAAAGTGGAGCATACTCAAGGTGTGAGAATACTTGTGTCTTATACAGAGTCTTGCATCCACTACTGTTGAGCAGATGCGAGATACGTCGAAGTGCTGTAAACTTCCTGGCCACCTTGTTTGCAAGATTTACACGTGGTTCTTCTTGGTCAGTTTGGAGTCAAATTTCACCTCAAGGATATCACCTTCGTCCCCGGGTACCAACACTCTCCCAGTCATTCTTGCCACTGCTCCAGCATTACCATCATGGTGCCTAGAGACCATCATTATTTATGTTTTCTCAGGAGAAAATGTGACCTGCCATCGTTCCCCCCAAGCTGATATAGCTGTCAGCTGGTGATTGATGTAACTTAGATCAGCTGACATTTCGCTTCTTGGATAAGTAAATGTCAGAGTACAAGCATCTGCGTATGCATGGGATTCTGTGTTAAATGGAAGAAGGTCACTGAAGTAGACATTCCATAACAATGGTCCAAGCATACATCCCTGTGGAACTCTCTCTCTCTCTCTCTCTCTCTCTCTCTCTCTCTCTCCTCTCTCTCTCTCTCTCTCTCTCTCTCTCTCTCTCTCTCTCTCTCTCTCTCTCTCTATCTCTCTCTCCCTCCTGTCTCCTACCTTCCATCCTCTCTTTTCTGATTTCATACTCCCTCTCTCTGTTTTCCCCCCTTCTTTTCCTCCCCTCCTTCCCTTCTCCCTTCCCTTCTCCTTCCTTCACTCCATCCCCCCTACATCAGAGGTGTCAATATACATAAAAAGCCAGAGAGTGCCATTCTATCAGGATGTCTGTCACTGTGGCACCACATGTCAAACCATATTTAATAATGCAGAAACGTGATGGAGCTGGGTGTGTGTGGGAGAGGAACAGTGAGGAGAGAGTGAGGGAGAGAAAGGAGGAGTGTGATATTGAGGGAGCAAATGAGCAAACTTTTCTCTCTCTCTCTTCTATCTCTCTCTCTCTCTCTCTCTCTCTCTCTCTCTCTCTCTCTAATATATATATATATATATATATATATATATATATATATATATATATATATATATATATATATATATGTATGTATGTATATATATATATATATATATATATATATATATATATATATATATATATATATATATATATATATCTAGGCCTTTCGTGTTGCAATCAACACATCATCAGGAGCTTGCAATGTTGCAGAAATAACAGGAATAACAGGAAAAGTTGGTAGATGGATCTATAATTTCCAAACAAGTAGAACACAAAGAGTAGTAGTCAACAGAGTAAAGTCTGAGGCAGCTAATGTGAAAAGCTCTGTTCCACAAGGCACAGTACTCGCTCCCATCCTGTTCCTCATCCTCATATCGGACATAGACAGGGATATAATCCACAGTGCCGTGTCTTCCTTTGCAGATGACACCCGAATCTGTATGACAGTGTCCACCGTTGAAGACACTGCAAGACTCCAAGCAGACATAAACCAAATCTTTAAATGGGCTGCAGAAAACAATATGAAGTTCAATGATGAGAAATTTCAATTACTCAGATACGGAAAACGTGAGGAAATTAAAATCTCATCGGAGTACAAAACTAATTCCAACCACACAATAGAGCGAAAAACTAATGTCAAAGACCTGGGAGTGATCATGTCAGAGGATCTCACCTTCAAGGACCATAACACCGTAGCAATCGCATCTGCTAGAAAAATGACGGGATGGATAATGAGAACCTTCAAAACCAGGGATGCAAAGCCCATGTTGACACTTTACAGATCGCTTGTTCTATCTAGGCTGGAATATTGCTGCACACTAACTGCACCTTTCAAGGCGGGTGAAATTGCTGACCTTGAAAATGTGCAGAGAACCTTCACGGCACACATAACTGCAATAAACAACCTCAATTACTGGGAACGCTTGAAGTTTCTAAACCTGTACTCCCTAGAACGCAGGCGGGAGAGATACATTGATATATACACGTGGGAAATTCTCGAGGGATTAGTACCAAACTTGCACACGAAAATCACTCCCTACGAAAGCAAAAGACTCGGCAGGCGATGTAACATCCCCCCAATGAAAAGCAGGGGTGCCACTAGCACGTTGAGAGCCAACACAATAAGTGTCAGGGGCCCAAGATTGTTCAACTGCCTCCCAGCATACATCAGGGGGATTACCAACAAACCCCTGGCTGTCTTCAAGCAGGCACTGGACAGGCACCTAAAGTCGGTACCTGACCAGCCAGGCTGTGGCTCGTACGTTGGACTGCGTGCGGCCAGCAGTAACAGCCTGGTTGATCAGGCTCTGGTCCAACATGAAGCCTGGTCACAGACCAGGGGGCGTTGACCCCTGGAATTCTCTCCAGGTAGACTCCAGATGCGCTCAAGGGAACCACTCCATATATGTATGTATATGGGAAATACAGATAAGAAAGGGGCAGGAACTATCCACTTCTATCTAGGATAAGAAGTGTCTTGCCTTATCCTAACGTCTGTGAGGTAACTGAGATATTTATCATATAGAAACACCTCAATTAGCATAAATTTATTTCGTGATAATGTCGAAGCTGAAATTCAATGGGGAAAAACTATTAGCTAAGACAAAATTCGACAATTAATAGTAAAAAAAATAATGTAAAAATAAGAAGGACCTTGAGATCACATGATAAAGCTGTCTCTCAGAGAGACACAAGCAAACTAACGAATGTGAGACAGTTAGTAAAGGCGACGTTTCGCCCAAATTGACTTCTGTTCTAGTAGGGCATCATCATACACTGTACTACCAAGTTATATTCAGTGACATCTTTAGTCTTCGTATATCAGTTCATTTCATCTATTTCTCCTATTAGAGCGTCCGGACCTCTTCGAACTGTCGTTCGTTCATTTCTGCTCGTCGTAATATATAACGAATATCTCTCTCTCTCTCTCTCTTTCTCTCTCCAACACTCGGCATCTACAGCTAAAATTCAGCATTCACAGTCGCTGTAAAATGTAAATTAAATTCGCTTGTTTTCAGACCCCATTTACATGGTCGTTGATTGCACTTCAGCGGGATCCACGTTCAAGCCGAGAAGAGGATCAAAGTAGCGGTTTAGTGACACTGAGTGCGCTTGTGTCATAACTCAACTACACTCTCTGTGCTGGAAATCCTCTCTCGGGAGAGTTGAGCGCATATATATATATATATATATATATATATATATATATATATATATATATATATATATATATATATATATATATATATATATATATATATATATATATATATATATATATATATATATATATATATATATATATATATATATATATATATATATATATATATATATATATATATATATATATATATATATATATATATATATATTATATATATATATATATAAATTTACATACTAAAACTGGGCCATTTTAATACCCAATAACTCTCTTCTTTAAAAATACATAATTAATTCTGAGTGGGTGGACAGCTTTGAGAAATATTAGTTTTAATAACTTTAACACTGACCCTAAAAACGTAGAGATTTTTCATACCGTAATTTCTCTTAAGTTAGACCAAAATCTGACTTTCCCTGCGGCCGTTTTCCCCGTAATTTAAAGCAACTTTCCACCATAATAAGCCATTTATTATGCATCGGAGCCCATTAAGGGGGAAGGGGAGCCATTAGTGGATGCTAAGAGGACCGGTTATTAAATTACAAGCCACTGGATTTGAAGAAATTCTCTCTCTTATAACTGATGACTTTGTACGAGAATCCAGAGATTGGGAAGCTGTGATCTGCTGGGAGATGAGCATTGAAGTGACCTTGACGGGTGTCACCTCTTAAATTGACCCCTGGTCTCTGACATGACCACCAATTATTCTTGTTTGAGCCTTAATTAGTCTTGTTGTTACACTTGACAGCCTTAATGGGACTTGTTAGACTTGAAAGTCTTATTTGGTCTTGTTGTTAGACTTGACAATCTTAATTGGTCTTGTTGTTAAACTTGACAGTCTTAATTGGTCTTTTTGTTAGACCTGACAGTCTTAACTGGTTCTTTTGTGAGACTTGAAAGTCTTATTTGGTCTTGTTGTTAGACTTGACAGTCTTAATTGGTCCTGTTGTTAGAATTGACAGTCTTAATTGATCCTATTGTTAGACTTGACAGTCTTAATTGGTCCTATTGTTAGACTTGACAGTCTTAATTGGTCCTGTTGTTAAACTTGACAGTCTTAATTGGTCCTATTGTTAGACTTGACAGTCTTAATTGGTCCTGTTGTTAGACTTGACAGTCTTAACTGGTCTTGTTGTTAGACTTGACAGTCTTAATTAGTCTTGTTGTTTAACATAAACACTCAACATTATCCTTCACAAATTAGCCACATTCTCGAGAAGAAACTCTAGACGACCTTTCGGTCCCTTCTGGACCATTACCCATCAGCAAAGTGGATAATAGATTATTCTTGTCGGTTGACTTGATAATATAAAATAACTTTATCGTTTGACCTGACAACCTTAAACCTCAAAATTAGCAAACTCGTTCACCTCAAAATATTTTTTTCTCTTATCTGAAGTTTTTTGTCCATTGAATCACTCATTTTAGTTTTTCCTATAAAATATAAAAATCTTGTAAATTATCCTTCACAAATTAGCCACATTCTCGAGAAGAAACTCTAGACGACCTTTCGGTCCCTTCTGGACCATTACCCATCAGCAAAGTGGATAATAGATTATTCTTGTCGGTTGACTTGATAATATAAAATAACTTTATCGTTTGACCTGACAACCTTAAACCTCAAAATTAGCAAACTCGTTCACCTCAAAATATTTTTTTCTCTTATCTGAAGTTTTTTGTCCATTGAATCACTCATTTTAGTTTTTCCTATAAAATATAAAAATCTTGTAAATTTTCCCCCTTAAAACGTAGTTTAGAGAACAAGTTTGATTTAAAATTATGATTTTTATTTTGTGTTTCGACACAATATAGGTCAGTTTTGTGAGTTAATTTTAGTGTAACTAAAATTAGATATACTTCAACAAAATCTTGAAAACGGTCTGAAATGTAAAAGATTTCTATTTTATTTTTTATTTTCAGCTTTTGTATTGTGCATTCTCAGGTAAGTTGGTAGCCTATGTGGAATACTGCATGTGTCATGTGTTCGGATAAATTGTGTCATTCTTTCTCATTCTTCCTTTCTATCACACAAGTTAGTAGCCTTTATAGAATATTGTATGTGTCGTGTGTCTAGCTAAAAGTATTTTTCCTTTTGTTTATTTACAGTTTCCTATTTTTTTCTCTCTGTTAGGTAAGTTGGTACCCTTTGTGGAATACTGCATGTTTTGCATTCGTGTTAATTTTTTTTATTTCTCATTCTTCTTTTCTCTCCCTCAAGCAAGCTGGTACCCCTAATGGAATACTGCATGTGCCATGTAGCCTGATAATTATTTTATAATTATTTCCAATTCTTAATTTCTCTCCTTCATGCAAGCTGGTACCCCTAGTGGAATACTGCATGTGTCATGTAGCCTGATAATTATTTTATAATTGTTTCTCTCCATCATGCAAGCTGGTACCCCTAGTGGAATACTGCATGTGTTATGTGTTCGTATTAAAACAGTTTTATTATTTCCCATTTTTCCTTTTCTCTTCTCCAGGCAAGCTGGTACCCTTTGTGGAATACTGCGTGTGTCACGCGTCGGTGCTGACCATCCTGGTGATCAGCTTCGAGCGATACTACGCCATCTGTCGGCCGCTGCGGGCCTCCTACACCTGCACCAAGATGAGGGCGTGCACCTGCATCCTCACCATCTGGGCATCTGCGGTCATCCTCTCCTGGTGAGGACCACGATGCTATCTCTCGATCTTCTAGTGTTAAAAAAATTTAAATGGGAAAGACTATTATTTTGAGAGTTTATTTAGATAGTGGGTGAAACGTGGTTGATATAGCTTTACTGTGGGTGAAAAGTGCTTTAAAAAGCCTCACTCTGGGTGATTTGCACCCTTAATGACCGTCGTGTAGTCGATAGGCTTCAAACTCCATTAACCAACTAATTAATTAAAACAACTTAAAAAATCCTTAAACAGACCTCTAATTATCTAATAAATACCTTTCGCATTATTATTATTATTGAAAATTATTATTATTATATTATTATTATTATTATTATTATTATTATTATTATTATTATTATTATTATTATTGCTATAATTATTATTATTATTGCTATAATTATTTTTATTATTATCATAGCATTCAAGAATTAAGACTTTAACTGTTGTTGAATTTTTTTTCTCAAACTTGAACAAAAACAAACAAAGAAAAGGTGATTGTCATTGTTTCTTTGACTCGGCGATAAATACTTTTGTTGTTCTAAGCAGCGATTATTCGCTTTTGTTTTGTTTTAAAATAAATGTTGGAATTTTGCGTCTTGGTTTTGCGCATTCCAGGTTTTCTTTGTTTTACTTGTTGAGTGTTCGTGTTTGTGTGTCTTCCTATTTTTGGCCATGAGGGGTCGAGGCCCAGCTCTCATACGTGGACGCAACTGCTTGTGTTTACCCATTTTTGGCTGTTTGGGAGGAGGGAGGGGTCGAGTTTTGACTCCCGGCACTGCTTCTTTAGCCTGATAATGTCATATCTATCCTTAAAGCTGTGTATGGTGATGGCCACCACCACTACTACCACCACCACTATCTCATCCAATTCATTCCTCTTCCTGATCAAGCTGAAAAACATCTTCCTGACAGCCAGTTGGCCCCTCGTGTGTGTGTGTTTCCACTTTCTCTGGAATATCTTGTCCCTGTTTACACTGGCAATTTCTCTCAGTATCTTGTACGTCCTTATCATGTCTCCCCTGGTCACTCAGTTGTCATATGGCTTAGCTCCTCCAATCTCTTATCATGTAAGGGCTAGTCTCGTTGCAAGGGCTAGTCTAGTTGCAAGGGCTAGTCTCGTTGCAGGGAATAGTCTCGTTGCAAGGACTAGTCTCGTTGCAAGGGCTAGTCTCGTTGCAAAGGCTAGTCTCGTTGCAAGGAATAGTCTCGTTACAAGTACTAGTCTCGTTGCAAGGACTAGTCTCGTTGCAAGGACTAGTCCCGTTGCAAGGACTAGTCTCGTTGCAAGGACTAGTCTCGTTGCAAGGACTAGTCTCGTTGCAAGGACTAGTCTCGTTGCGGGGACTAGTCTCGTTGCAAGGGCTAGTCTCGTTGCAAAGGCTAGTCTCGTTGCAAGGACTAGTCTCGTTGCAAGGACTAGTCTCGTTGCCAGGACTAGTCTAGTTGCAGGGACTAGTCTCGTTGCAAGGACTAGTCTCGTTGCAAGGGCTAGTCTCGTTGCAAGGACTAGTCTCGTTGCAAGGACTAGTCTAGTTGCAGGGACTAGTCTAGTTGCAAGGACTAGTCTCGTTGCAAGGACTAGTCTAGTTGCAGGGACTAGTCTCGTTGCAAGGACTAGTCTCATTGCAAGGGCTAGTCTCGTTGCAAGGACTAGTCTCGTTGCAAGGACTAGTCTAGTTGCAGGGACTAGTCTCGTTGCAAGGACTACTCTCGTTGCAAGGACTAGTCTCGTTGCAAGGATTAGTCTCGTTGCAAGGGCTAGCCTCGTTGCAAGGACTAGTCTCGTTGCAAGGATTAGTCTCGTTGCAAGGGCTAGTCTCGTTGCAAAGGCTAGTCTCGTTGCAAGGACTAGTCTCGTTGCAAGGACTAGTCTCGTTGCAAGGACTAGTCTAGTTGCAGGGACTAGTCTCGTTGCAAGGACTAGTCTCGTTGCAAGGGCTAGTCTCGTTGCAAGGGCTAGTGTCGTTGCAAAGGCTAATCTCGTTGCAAGGACTAGTCTCGTTACAAGGACTAGTCTCGTTGCAAGGACTAGTCTCGTTGCAAGGACTAGTCTCGTTGCAAGGACTAGTCTCGTTGCAAGGACTAGTCTCGTTGCAAGGACTAGTCTCGTTGCAAGGACTAGTCTCGTTGCAAGGACTAGTCTCGTTGAAAGGACTAGTCTCGCTGCAAGGACTAGTCTCGCTGCAAGGACTAGTCTCGCTGAAAGGACTAGTCTCGCTGCAAGAACTAGTCTCGCTGCAAGGACTAGTCTCGCTGCAAGGACTAGTCTCGCTGAAAGGACTAGTCTCATTGCAAATTTCTGCAACTTATGTCAGTTAATTACCTTTTTTTAAAGACGCTTGACGGTAAACACTTTACCTGGCGTGTGTGTGTGTGTGCTCACCTAATTGTGGTTGCAGGGGTCGAGACTCAGCTCCTGGCCCCGCCTCTTCGCTGTCCGCTACTGGGTCTCTGCTCTCCCTGCTCCATGAGCTTTACCATACCTTGTCTTAAAACTATGTATGGTTCCCGCCTCCACTATATCGTTCGTTAGACTATTCCACTTCCTGACTACTCTGTGGCTGAAGAAATGCTTCCTAACATCCCTTTGACTCATCTGAGTCTTCAGCTTCCAGTTGTGTCCCCTTGTTTCTGTGTTCCCTCTCTGGAATATCCTGTCACGTGTGTGTGAGTGTGTGTTTGTGTGTTTTGCGAGGGCAATTACCAATTTGAGGTAGCGTGTGTTGAACACTACTTCTTGGACCTGCCTTTTCATTTCCTCTTGGCCGACGTGATCTCTCTCTCTCTCTCTCTCTCTCTCTCTCTCTCTCTCTCTCTCTCTCTCTCTCTCTCTCTCTCTCTCTCTTTCTCTCTCTCACACACACATTTGCTGTGAAAGTTATCAACAGTTTTAGCTTCCACGAAATAATTTCACACTCCGGAATTGCTATTTTAGTTTTAAATGTTTCTCATAACCTGTGTCCCCTCTGGCTACACCTGTGTCCCCTCTGGCTACACCTGTGTCCCCTCTGGCTACACCTGTGTCCCCTCTGGCTACACCTGTGTCCCCTCTGGCTACACCTGTGTCCCCTCAGGCTACACCTGTGTCCCCTCTGGCTACACATGTGTCCTCTGTGGCTACACCTGTGTCCCCTCAGTTTACACATGCATCCTATGTGGCTACACCTGTGTCCCCTCTGGCTACACCTGTGTCCCCTCTGGCTACACCTGCTTCCCCTATGGTTACACCTGTGTCCCCTCTGATTGCACCAGTGTCCTCTCTGGCTACACCTGTGTCCCCTCAGGCTACACCTGTGTCCCCTCAGGCTACACCTGTGTCCCCTCAGGCTACACCTGTGTCCTCTGTGGCTACACCTGTGTCCCCTTAGGCTACACCTGTGTCCTATGTGGCTACACCTGTGCTCCCTCTGGCTGCACCTGTGTCCTTTCTAGCTACACGTGTGTCCCATCAGGCTACACCTGTTTCCCCTCAGGCTACACTTGTGTCCCCTCAGGCTACACTTGAGTCTTCTGTGGCTACACCTGTGTCCCCTCTGGCTGCACATGTGTCCCCTCTGGCTACACCTGTGTCCCCTCAGGCTACACCTGTGTCCTCTGTGGCTACACCTGTGTCCCCTTAGGCTACACCTGTGTCCTATGTGGCTACACCTGTGCTCCCTCTGGCTGCACCTGTGTTTTTTCTAGCTACACGTGTGTCCTATCAGGCTACACCTGTTTCCCCTCAGGCTACATTTGTGTCCCCTCAGGCTACACTTGAGTCTTCTGTGGCTACACCTGTGTCCACTCTGGCTGCACCTGTGTCCCCTCTGGCTACACCTGTGTCCCCTCAGGCTACACCTGTGTCTCCTCAGGCTACACCTGTGTCACCTCAGGCTACACATGTATCCATTCATCCTGCTCTTCTATGAATAAACAGCAAATCTATCTGTGACGTTGAGTATGTGTCACGTCATGGCTATGTCTCCTCGTATTCCCTTGTGGGTGGGTGTAGAGTGTGTGAGTGGGTCAGAGAGGAAAGTGGAAGGTGATTGAGAGGGAGTTAGATACTAGAGAGGGTAGAAAGGAGTTAGATACTAGACAGGGTAGAAGGGAGTTAGATACTAGACAGGGTAGAAGGGAGTTAGATACTAGACAGGGTAGAAAGGAGTTAGATACTAGACAGGGTAGAAAGGAGTTAGATACTAGACAGGGTAGAAAGGAGTTAGATACTAGACAGGGTAGAAAAGAGTTAGATACTAGACAGGGTAGAAGGGAGTTAGATACTAGATAGGGTGGAAGGGAGTTAGATACTAGACAGGGTAGAAAGGAGTTAGATACTAGACAGGGTAGAAAGGAGTTAGATACTAGACAGGGTAGAAAGGAGTTAGATACTAGACAGGGTAGAAGGGAGTTAGATACTAGACAGGGTAGAAGGGAGTTAGATACTAGACAGGGTAGAAGGGAGTTAGATACTAGACAGGGTAGAAGGGAGTTAGATACTAGACAGGGTAGAAAGGAGTTAGATCCTAGACAGGGTAGAAGGGAGTTAGATACTAGACAGGGTAGAAGGTAGTTAGATACTAGACAGGGTAGAAAGGAGTTAGATACTAGACAGAGTAGAAGGGAGTTAGATACTAGACAGGGTAGAAGGGAGTTAGATACTAGACAGGGTAGAAGGGAGTTAGATACTAGACAGGGTAGAAAGGAGTTAGATACTAGACAGGGTAGAAGGGAGTTAGATACTAGACATGGTAGAAGGGAGTTAGATACTAGACAGGGTAGAAAGGAGTTAGATACTAGACAGGGTAGAAGGGAGTTAGATACTAGACAGGGTAGAAGGGAGTTAGATACTAGACAGGGTAGAAAGGAGTTAGATACTAGACAGGGTAGAAGGGAGTTAGATACTAGACAGGGTAGAAGGGAGTTAGATACTAGACAGGGTAGAAGGGGATTAAATATTAGACAGGGTAGAAGGGAGTTAGATACTAGACTGGGTAGAAGGGAGTTAGATACTAGACAGGGTAGAAGGGAGTTAGATACTAGACAGGGTAGAAGGGAGTTAGATACTAGACAGGGTAGAAGAGAGTTAGATACTAGACAGGGAAGAAGGGAGCTAGATACTAGACAGGGTAGAAGGGGGTTAGATACTAGACAGGGTAGAAGGGAGTTAGATACTAGACAGGGTAGAAGGGAGTTAGATACTAGACTGGGTAGAAGGGAGTTAGATACTAGACAGGGTAGAAGGGGGTTAGATACTAGACAGGGTAGAAGGGAGTTAGATACTAGACAGGGTAGAAGGGAGTTAGATACTAGACTGGGTAGAAGGGAGTTAGATACTAGACAGGGTAGAAGGGAGTTAGATACTAGACAGGGTGGAAGGGAGTTAGATACTAGACTGGGTAGAAGGGAGTTAGATACTAGACAGGGTAGAAGGGAGTTAGATACTAGACAGGGTAGAAGGGAGTTAGATACTAGACAGGGTAGAAGGGAGTTAGATACTAGACAGGGTAGAAGGAGTTAGATATAGACAGGGTAGAAGGAGTGATACTAGACAGGGTAGAAGGAGTTAGATACTAGACAGGGTAGAAGGAGTTAGATACTAGACAGGGTAGAAGGGAGTTAGATACTAGACAGGGTAGAAGGGAGTTAGATACTAGACAGGGTGGAAGGGAGTTAGATACTAGACAGGGTGGAAGGGAGTTAGATACTAGACAGGGTAGAAGGGAGTTAGATACTAGACAGGGTGGAAAGGAGTTAGATACTAGACAGGGTAGAAGGGAGTTAGATACTAGACAGGGTAGAAGGGAGTTAGATACTAGACAGAGTGGAAGGGAGTTAGATACTAGACAGGGTGGAAGGGGGTTAGATACTAGACAGGGTGGAAGGGAGTTAGATACTAGACAGGGTGGAAGGGAGTTAGATACTAGACAGGGTGGAAGGGAGTTAGATACTAGACAGGGTGGAAGGGGGTTAGATACTAGACAGGGTGGAAGGGAGTTAGATACTAGACAGGGTAGAATGGAGTTAGATACTAGACAGGGTAGAGGGGGGACATATACATGATGGTCAATATTTACTTCAGCGCCTCCCAAAATTTGAGTCATTATGTAAATTCTCCAGCATGAAGTGACTTGTGCAATGGCCTCGTTTATAGTTTGAACTTCTGTTAAGAAAACCTTTTTTTATGGTAAAACCCCCTCCCCCCAAAAAAACTGAACCTAACCTTACCTAACTAACTTAACAGAACGTAACCTATCCTAACTTAACCTATCCTAACTTAACATAACCTAACCTAAGCTAACCTTACCTAACCTAACCTAACCTAACTTAACCTAACTTAATCTAACTTAACCTTACCTAATCTAACGTAATGTAACCTAACCTAACCTAACTTAACCAAACAGAACCTAACAGAACCTAACTTAGATTTCGAGACAAATACTAGGTTAGATTAAAATTTTGGGATAACAAAAAAAAAAAATTCCCATAGGCCCAAGACATATGTCTACATTGCACAACACTTTTAATATTGTAAAATTAACACACTAAAACAAACCACCAACTTCAGCAAACATAAAACAAAACCCCCCCAAAAAAAAACTTTTTAAAAGGCAATATGCCCATATAAAAACGATGTTCCTTTCAAAGCTAACTTTATATTATGCTCAGAAAGCTATAAATTATCGTCTACCTCCGCCGAGGAGCTGAAGTCAACATTGTTCATATTTTCTTCCGAAACTGTCACCCAGGGCCTCCCATTCACACTCAGGTATGTATTACTTAGTCTTTCTCCGTTTCAGCTATTTTAATGACCTGGATCATTAGCTGTTTTAATGACCTGGATCATTAGCTGTTTTAATGACCTGGATCATTAGCTGTTTTAATGACCTGGATCATTAGCTGTTTTAATGACCTGGATCATCACCCGGCAGTATAAATACTGCCGGGTGATGAGGGAAGTCAGGTGTGAGGGAAGTCAGGTGTGAGGGAAGGCAGGTGTGAGGAGAATTGAATATGCTGGTTCAACAGTCTGGGAATCGATCTCAGGTTCATTCTATTTTCACCAGTGTGTGTGTGTACTCGCCTACTTGTGGTTGCAGGGGTCGTGTCACAGCTCGTGGCCCCGCCTCTTCGCTAGTCGCTACTAGGTCCACTCTCTCAGTGCTCCAAGAGCTTTATCGTATCTCTTCATAAAACTATATATGGACCCTGTGTGTGTGTGTGTGTGTCAAATCGCATCAGGCAGACACCTCTCCTTAATCTGCTAATGAAGCGAGCACCTCCGTTATTAATGACCCATCAGCTAGCCAATTAAACTTTAATGACTTCCTGAGGTCAATTAACTACCGTGTACCTTGTAATTAAAAGTCGTGTCTTTGTCGTCCTCGTTAATACCCATCAAGTGAAACCTCACTGGAGATAGTGCAGGAAATAGCTCCTCAATGGAGATAAATCAATGTGGGTCCTTAGAACCACTACAAATTTTTAATAGTTTATTATTATTATTATTATTATTATTATTATTATTATTATTATTGTCATTATTGTAATAATAATAATAATAATAATAATAATAATAATAATAATAATAATAATAATAATAATAATAATAATAATAATAATAATAATAATAATAATAATAATAATAATAAAAATAATAATCCTTGGATTTTCTTGTAAAACACAAAGAAGATAATAACTCACAAAGTCACAAGCCACCCTGGCTGGCTTTGGCACTGCTCAGTGACCTCACTTCTTACTGGTTGTGATGACCTTGCCTTACCTTTGACCCAAGTTTCCTTCTTCACTGATGACCAAACTTGTTCCATCAACCTCCACGGAGGTTGAGGAAGGGGAGGGGGGTGTTGACCCCCTCCTCATCATCCCGCTCCCTCTACCACAACCTACGTCAGTCTTTCCAACGGGGAGGGGATGGTGGTAGTGGTAGTGATAATGGTGGTGGTGGTGTTGTCATGTTGGTGATATCTGCTGATATCAGGTTGATATCTGCTGATATCAGGGTCGCTCACAGCGACCTTGTACTTACTACCCACCAAACGTCTTACTACAGCCGGTCATTATAGTAGTGTACTCACCTAATTGTGGTTGCTTGGGTCGATTCACAGCTCCTAGCCGCGCTCACAGCTCCTGTGTGAGTTTATGTATTACAGTGGTCGTAAATTGCAATGAGTCTCCAGAGAGTTGATATTAGAACATAAGAACATAAGAATTAAAGAGCACTGCAACAGGCCTACTGGCCCATGCCAGACAGGTCCAAGTCACACCCGCTCAAGAAGGAAGGAGCCCATGTGCAACAGTTAGGTATCTTTATTGTTGAAACGTTTCGCCCACACAGCAGAGGCTTCTTCAGTCAAATACAAAGGCAGCAGGTGTAGTCAGTCCCTGGGCCAGGAGCAGAGCTCAGCTCCATGGTCTGGAACGATATGAAGGAGAAGCATGAGAATGGAACCTTAAATACTTGACAGTCTTTTATACCATTTTCAGAAAGGAACACTTTTGCAGGCGTATTCAGTACGTTGTTGTATTTCCATCATTTTGAAAGGCTTTATTGACACTGTGCAGGCAGTAAACGATCTATGTAACTTTTCCAGACTCTGATATCTCTACTGCCTTGAAGGAAGGAGCCGTGAACGTCGAACGGTATTCTCAACGAGAGAGCTCAGGAGGTTTCCACCGTGTCACCATTGGATTTAGTTCTCTTGTTTTGAAAGTTCACGTTATCCTTTGTGGCATTTTTCTGGCCTTTGCGTCCTGTTGGCGCTGTATGGACCAACAGTCCTACTGCAGTGTTCCTCCTTTTTTATGTTCAACCGGGGCCAGGGGTGACCTGACTGGATGGGTTGACCCAGGGGTGACCTTACTGGCTGGTTGGGTTGACCCAGGGGTGACCTGACTGTTAAGTAAAAGGACACAAATGCAACTAATGTGACATTTTATTGTGGCAACGTTTCGCTCTTCAGCAGCTTTTTCAAGCCGTTACAAGCGATACATGGACACAGAGGGTATATATATACTCTCCAAGTGAGGTGTAATACTAGTGGTGGTAGAAGTAGTAGTGATATAAGTTGTAGTAGTAGTAGTAATACAATAAGGTAGAACAATCAATTTGCACATGAGTAAAATGTGATAAAACAATTACATGGGTAGTATAAAAATAGGTTAGACAAATATTTCTGCTGGAGGTTGGAATAGAGAAGGCCTGTAAGAGTGTTCCACATCTACGATGTGCTTGTGTTGAATTAGCAGGAGAGACTATGTGATGGTAGGGTTCACAGCGATAAGTGCTGATTCAAGGCACTTGCGTCTACGGAAATTAGTTTCTTTGATTACTAGTCGGGCGTCTTTGAATTTCATGAGATGATTGTTGGAATTTCGGTGTTGTACGCAGGCGTTGTTCAGGTTATCGTTCCTACATGCATTAATGTGTTCATTGAGGCGTGTTTCGAGGTTTCTTGCTGTTTCTCCTACATAAATTCTGTCGCAGCCTCCACAGGGTATAGTGTAGACCCCTGCGTTGACTGGTTCAAGGTGCTTGGATTTTGTCCTGGTTAGATCCTTTATATAAGTACTGGAAGCGATGGCGACTCTAGTGTTAGATTGTGCAAATACTTTAGAAATGTTGGATGCAACCTGGCTGTTGGGAAGAATTATAACTTTGTTTGGAGTGGTGTTGACGCGTGGAGAATTAATGATCTGAAGAGCTCTTTTCTTGCAATCTTTGATGAAAAAGGAAGGAAAATGTAAATCAGTGAAGGTTTGGTGAATGTATGTACATTCCTCGTCAAGAAACTCAGAACTACAAATTTGGTAAGCTCTTAGGAAAAATCCGATGATGATACCTCTTTTGGTCTTAGTATCTTGACTGGAATAGAAGTGTGTGAGATCATTTTTATTTGTAGGTTTCCGGTAAACTTGAAATCTTAGGTTGTTATCTACTTTGTGGATGAGGACGTCTAGAAAGGGTAGCTTGTCATTGGACTCTTCTTCTAGTGTAAACTGGATCGCCGGTTCAACTGCGTTGAGCCTTGCCTGAAGATTCCGTACATAAAAACGTTTGGGAGTTATTACGAGGACGTCGTCTACGTAACGTAACTAAGTGACGCTTGAGGGGATGATGTTGGCGAAGTGTTCAGCCTCTAGGTGTTCCATGTACAAGTTAGCTAAGACGGCACCGATGGGGACCCCATTCCCATGCCGTATGTTTGTTTGTAGAGCCTGTTATTGAAAGAAAAACAGTTGAAATTAACACAGAGTTCAATAAGGTCAACAAAATCTCCGGGAGGTAGAGGAAGGGTAAGGTCCTGATTGACTTTACGTCGTAGAACCTCGATGGCTTGTGTGGTAGGTACTTTAGTGAAGAGGGAAGTCACGTCCAAACTGCTTAGTTTCTTGTTTCGATGGAGAGATTTCGGATGCGGTTGAGAAGGTCGCCTGAATGTTTAAGATGAGCGGGGCTGATGGTCCCCAGAAGGCAGGAAAGATGTTTGGCAAGAACTCCGGCTAGTTTGTGTGGTGCACTGCCTATACCTGATGTGATTGGTCTGAGAGGAATATTATGCTTATGGGTCTTGGGTAGGCCATACATGTGTGCTGGTTTAGGTTGCTGGGTATCAAGTACAGAAGTTTCTTTCCTTCACTGTGCGTTTCAGTATTTGTCTGGTTTTATATAGCCAGGTTGCATCCAACATTTCTAAAGTATTTGCACAATCTAACACTAGAGTCGCCATGCTTCCAGTACTTATATAAAGGATCTAACCAGGACAAAATCCAAGCACCTTGAACCAGTCAACGCAGGGGTCTACACTATACCCTGTGGAGGCTGCGACAGAATGTATGTAGGAGAAACAGCAAGAAACCTCGAAACACGCCTCAATGAACACATTAATGCATGTAGGAACGATAACCTGAACAACGCCTGCGTACAACACCGAAATTCCAACAATCATCTCATGAAATTCAAAGACGCCTGACTAGTAATCAAAGAAACTAATTTCCGAGACGCAAGTGCCTTGAATCAGCACTTATCGCTGTGAACCCTACCATCACATAGTCTCTCCTGCTAATTAACACAAGCACATCGTAGATGTGGAACACTCTTACAGGCCTTCTATTCCAACCTCCAGCAGAAATATTTGTCTAACCTATTTTTATACTACCCATGTAATTGTTTTATCACATTTTACTCATGTGCAAATTGATTGTTCTACCTTATTGTATTACTACTACTACTACAACTTATATCACTACTACTTCTACCACCACTAGTATTTCACCTCACTTGGAGAGTATATATATACCCTCTGTGTCCATGTATCGCTTGTAACGGCTTGAAAAAGCTGCTGTGGTCACGAGTGGTCGCAGTCCCTGAGTGCTTTGGGAATTAGTGTGGGGGTTAATCATGGCTAGCTGCTGCAGTGTTTTAAAACGTGAGGTTGGAGTGCTGAAGGAGGAGGTCCTGCTTCTCCAGGAGGAAATTAGGAGGCTGAAGGTTCACCTCAAGGGTTTTGGAAGAGAGGTGAGGTGGCTGCAGTTCTGGAGGGGAATGGGATACCAGTAGTGAGGTGCAGTCTGCCACTCCCTGCGAGGAGGGTGAAGGGGGGGAGGAAGAAAAGGCTACCAGGAGTGAGGTGCAGTCCAGCACCTGCTACAAGTGGCAAGTGGTTCCCAGTAATGGCAGGAACATCAAAATAAGGAAAGTTAAGAGAGAAGATTTGAAGGTAGGAAATCGCTTCTCTGTTCTTCAGGATGAGTGTACTCCAGTGGCCAGTGAAGGTAAAGGTACTACTTCCATAAGTGAAGGTAAGGGTACTACTTCCCCAAGTGAAGGTAAAGGTACTACTTCCCTGCTAATAGAGGTAAGCGAATTCTTGGGAGGTGACTCACAGGTAAGATATATGGACCGTGTTTTCTGTAATAGGAATAAAAAGGTGAGAGAGAGGGTGTGCTTCCCTGGAGCTGGTGTTGGAGACATAGTCAACAGGTTGGATAATATCATGTCAGGTAATGGGAACAAGCCCATTATCTGTCTCAGTGCTGGTGGAAATGATATTGAGAAGGGTAGGAGAAAAGAGCTGCTAGATAAGTACAGGTCAGCTATAGAGCTAATTAAGTCTAAGGGAGGGGTCGCCAATCATATGTAGCAACTTGCCTAGAAGGGGAGTGGGAAATGAATGGTTGTCTAGGGCAATTGGTGCAAATTGCTGGCTAGACAGATACTGCAAGGAACTTGCAATCCCATTCATTGACAACTGGGACAACTTTTATGGCAAACATGATATGTATGCAAGGGATGGGGTACATCTCTCTGGTACAGGGGTGGAAGCACTTGCCAACTCGATCGAGAGGGCCATT
>WNWK01015180.1:0-48726 GCA_009830355.1 Cherax destructor
CATACATACATACATACATAAAAAATACATACATACATACATACATACATACATACATACATACATACATACTTTAAAAATACATACATATATAAATATATGTTTCAGTGCACTACGCGAAACAAGCAAAAGGTATATACAGAGAAAAAATCTCGCTCGGGGGGGATTCGAACCCACGTTTAAAATAGCATAGTTCTGTACGTGACACCTTGGGGGGGGGCTAAAAAGGGAAACCCCCTCAGAAAAAAAAAAAAAAAAAAAAATTTTTGGATTTTCTTAAAAAAAAAAGGGCTGATCTTTCTGGCCACCCTCGTTAATTCTCATCATTATCGTGTTTCTACAAGGAGTTATAGTTATTTATAACATGTGTGGTGGCGGCGCCTCCCCCAAAACATCCCCCTGACGCGGAAAAAAAAAAAAAAAATTTTCCGTTTTTTCTGTCAGTTTCTTATATTTTTCTCTCTAATATAATAAAAATTACCATTTGAGGTCATACGAGAGGGGGGGGGGCTAACATGGCCTGAGAATTAAGGGGGGAGCCTTCTGGGAAAAAGAAGTGCTGACAGGCCATAAATTACGATGTGGCAGATAAGACACACCAGCCAACAAATTTATTCTTTTCTTCGCTAATATCAATAATTTTTTTACTTACTACAATTGATCTTTTTTGACATAAGGCAAAATTTAAAAAAGCATAGAAACATGAAGAACACCCCCAAAAATAAATATTATGTGACATAATATGACGGTATATCGCCAGTTGGTGGGAGGGTAAGTCGCCCATAAGGGATATTTTTCCAATTCTCACATACTGTTATGGGGAAAAGGGGGGATCTAGTGATGGTAAACTGTAGTAGACCCCCCTAGATGATGAAAACAGGGGAAAAAAAAAGTATTTTTGGGAAAAAAAAAAATTTCCCCAAAAAGTACTTGGGCTGCCGCGCGGGTTTCCCTTTTTAAAACTGGGAAAAGTCATTATTTTTAAATTTGTAATCATTTTTAATGAACAATTATTCATTTTCACAATAAACATAGAAGAATGACTGCTTTACCAACCCCTATGTACCTTTTAATACCCCCAAAATTTTCAGTTTTGGGGTTTTTGGGGGAAAAAACCCCATATTTTGCTAAATGTCAAGAAACCTACAAACTCTTATTTTTTTTGAATGAAGAAAAAGATTTATTACAGCATTAGTACATACCGAACGATGGATTTAAAAAAGTGTTGTATCAACAGAAAGTGTCAAAACCCCCAACTACCATTTTTGGAGGAGCTGACTCCTAAGTATATTTTTTTCAAATTTTTTAAAATAAATCTTTGTTTTTTTTGGGCCCATTTTATTGGAACTTCGTCAAACATGGTCGAAAAAGCTTCTAATAGAAAACCCCCAAAAAAGAGCCCAATCGGTCAACAAAAAAAAAAATTGATAATCGAGGTTCAGCTGCCCTTTAGACTTCATAGTTTGTAATAGGCTCCCAACATTATGAGGCATCTGTAACCAGTGGTCTAAGGGGCCATGTAGGAAATTATCCCCCCTTTTCCCAAAAATGGGTTCAAATCCCAAAAAAATCCACACATAGGAGAACGAGCTTACGACATGTTTCCCCCCAAAAATTGGACTTTGAAAAGGGGGTTAAAACTCCCCCTTTTTGTCTTTATTTTCTTTGAAAACCAATCCTGCTGAGTGTGATAACTGTCAGTATATAAATCTGTTTGTGTAAATATAGTGCATTTTGGAAAAGGGTTTCAATTTCAAGGAGACACTGTACATAAAAACTTTTCTCTGGGGGGGGGTTTTTAGTTGCTCTCCAAAAAATAGTTTACTTATGATAAAACATCGCTTAATTTCCATTTTTTTCCCTGAAGACAAATCTGATAAGACTACCAGTAACACTTCAAATATTATTATTTCTTATTATCCCAATGTCAAAAAATGACTGGATGATAAGTTATGCAGTAATTATGTATTTCCTTGTAAATAAACACAAACATAAAAACTAGAAAATTTTCCCAAAAAAGGGGAAAAAGGACAAAAATTTTGAAAGATTTTCAGAATTTAAAAATTGATTTTCCCCGAAGATGAATATAAATTATAAATTATATCCCAAACAAGCATTATAGTGTTAAACCAAATTTGGGTTTTCTTGAAAATGCAAAAAAGTTCCCAATCCCCATCAGCTTCAATGTTTTTTTAAAAAAACCCCCTTCACTTATTTTAAAATTTTTCGTAGACTAATTTTTGGGAAAAAAAAATTTTTTAAACATATCACTGTTTATCTAATTCATATTAACATTTATTTTGTTATCTCTATCACCCTTTTTTTTGTCCTTAAAAAACAACGACTTTGAACTTGATAACAAATTTTTTTCATAAATCATCCCCCCTGTTGGAGTTATTATCAAAAGATTATAATCTTGTGCATACAAAAAAAAACAAACTTTATTTATAACTGTATTTATAACTTAATCTAATGACTCTCTTGATATCTCTACATAACCAGGGTATCCTATAAACTATGTCATCCATTGCTATATTAATAATTATATTATGCCCTTTTTAAAAAAAAATTTATCAATATCATTAGTATCAAATGTCTTGTTTGTAACCTCGTACACCCCATCCCCCCAATTTTTTGTTTTTGTCATTTTTTTCCCGAATTTTTTTTTTTCATTTTTTTTCCCGCAATTTTTTTTTCATAATTTTTATGACAAAACGAACATTCTCTTAAAAAAAAAGGGGAAAAGTTTTTTTTTTTAAACCCCCTAAAAAAAAAAATGTTCGGGGAAACATGATTTACGCCCCCTCCTGGTTTGAAAAATTTTTGGGATTTTCTTTGAAAAGGGGGCTTCAGGACTTTTAGAATGGTTTTAATTTGGGCCTTATGGAAATGTAATGTAGAAAAAAAAATTTTGTTGTATTTTTTTTTTTGTATTTTGATAAACAAATGACCTAAACTTTTTTGGGCTGTTCAGTGAAAAAACTTTTTAAACCCCCACAGAAGACTCACACTGCAATGCAGGAATTACCCTGCTTGCCAACAATTGATAATCAAACATCATTATTCTTTTGCAAAATGCACTTTTCCCCCTTTTAAAAAACCCCCTTTTTTTCCAAATTACAAATAAATAAACGATACAACAAATTTTACCCCTTAAATGATAAATTGAATAAATCCACGGAAAAAAAATCTCATAAAAACAATAAGATAAACATTTTCATACTAAAAAAATCTTCATATCATCATTCATCAGTTAGTTCACTGCATTATAAATGGATTTTGGGTCACTACATTGCACAAAAATTAAAAGGGAGCAGTTCTTTTCCTCAATCTATGAAGACTAACAATGAAACTATGTACTTTCCATTCTCAACAATGTTTGCCAATAGGGACCTCATTAGTGCTCTTGGGGGTGAACTTTACCACTTTTTGGCCCGGCTAGTATCCCTTGAGTGAGGCAGTGGAGGGGGAAGACGTGGTCGTTCGGGAAGGTGTACCACTACTAGGGGGGGGAAAAGGACTCAACGGATGAGGATCACAAAAAAACCCTCAAAAGGTACTCCCCCCCAAAAGGGCCAGATATAACACATTCCTAATGGTAAGGGCAATATTTATTAGTTACGTAACTCCATCTGCTGTGTCCGCCTTTTTTTGCGGGAAAAAACTTTTTCATTTACTAGGCTTTTTTTATAAAAGCTGTATAGTGAGTGGCAAACATGGCACAAAAAAAAATTTTTTGGTCAGTGATCACAGAGGACACCTGACATAACATTAATTTGGGGGAAAAACGCGAAGGTGGCCTTTTTAAGTATTTGTGATTTTTACACACCCCCTTTTTTTTTCCCCCTTGACTCTGGTGGGAAACTTTGCGAAAGTGTTTTTTCAGATACGAAAACCCTTCACCATACTCTTAAAATGGCGAAGTCCAAAAAAGCACGGTTTTTTTTAAAATTAAAAAAAACAAAACATCGCTGCTGGGGAAAAAACTCCATTTTGGGGAAAAAGGTGTATAATGAAGTAGGCACGTTGCCAGTCTTATTTCTTTAGAGATGTATCTAAAAATTTAATTTGGATGGAGCCCAAAAATTTTTTTTTTTTTTTTTAAAAACGAAATTTTTTTTTCCCATATTACTTTCAAAGTGATAGTAAATCAAAGACACATTTGGATCTTATTTGAGATAATTAAGTTTTGATATTAAGAAATTAGTGGAAACTAATAGTTTCATTTTTTGGTTTTTAAAATTTTCATAAAGTACCATTTTTTTAAAAAAACTACAATAAAAAAAAAAACTTAAAAACAGTGTAACATTTCAAAAAGGGGTTTTTTCTTGTTTTAATCGCAAAAAAAAATCCTGTATTGAGAGTGATGTCGTTGCGTCCTCAGATTCTCATTTAAGCTACTCGTCAGTTGGCCCCAGTAGTTCGTATCAAAAAAAAACCCTTTGCAGCTGAAATGGGGTTTTAGAATATCAAATACAATAAATAAATAATGACAGTGAAAATAAATGGATAACAGTGCTGGAGCGGGTCAGAAAAAAAGTTTGGGAGGCTGTGCGCCCATAGAGTCTCCTAGGGCCCCCTGGCCTATCAATATTTCCCCCTACTCTTGTGTCTTTGAAATTTCAGTACCATTTATTGGCTGACACTATTGTCTATTTTAATACTATTGATACTTTTTTTGCTGGTTCATTATTTTAAAAAAAATATTTGAGCATCTCTCTTTTTGGGGTTTCCCCAAAATTTAATAGCTGATAAATCTTGCAGTCCCCTTAATTTTAAAATTTTGTTCTTGCAAATTTTTAAATCCAATTTTCTTAAAAAAAATGGTACCCCTTGAACCCTGATAAATTGATGAATTCCTATTCTGATCGGCGGGTTTTCCCGAAGGCAAAAGGGTTTTTGCTAATTTTAAAAAAATGTGTCACCTTTGGGCTTGGGAAAAAAAACCCTGATGTATTATGTGATGAAAGACACGATATAAGTTTGGCATATCTAAAATTTTTTTTTTGAAATTGTTGAAAGAACTTTGAATTGTTGGTTTCAAAGAAATTAATGGAGAATGTTTTTTTCCCGACAGATTTCCCCAAACCCTTTTTTGGGATGATGGACCTTATTAAAAAAAAACTTGGCTCTTACTTTGGGGTTTGTGATTTTTTATTGCCATTTTTAAAATATTGGTTTCCATGAAATAACTTGGAAAACCTCTTATGGACGGCTCATCAACATTGAATTTGAGCTTTGTACGTGTAAAATTTTACTTAGACGAAACTTGGTCCCCGTTAATGGGTGTTGGGGGGGCCCTTTATTTCAAATTATATTTTTTTGATCCAAAAAAAAAAATTTTTTTATATAAATGGTATAAAATATTACCAAAACATTCTCGGGAGTCCCTTACAAGTCCGTCTCAAAAAAAACCTACCCCCCCTTCTCCCCCCGACTCTCCACCCCCCAAATACTAAAATATTTGCACAAGCTAAAACTAAAAAACCAAACCCCTTTCCCCCACTTCTATTAGATCTAACCAGGGGGCTAAATCCAAGCACCATGAACCAGTCAACGCAGGGGTCTACACCCCCAAACCCCGTGGAGGCTGCGACAAGGCCCTGTAGGAGAAACAGCAAAAAAACCCCGAAACACGCATCAATGAACACATTAATGCATGCAGAAACGATCCCTTTTTCAACGCCTGCTTTTTAAAACCGAAAATTTCCCCAAAAGTCATCTCATAAAAATTTAAAGACGCCCCGACTAGTAATAAAAAAATAATTTCCGTGGGGGAAATCCCTTTTGGGGGAAACGGCCCTTTTTCTGTTTCTAACACAATTAAACAAAACAAAGGCAGCTTCCCCAAAACTCTGAAGTCTTGAAGAATCCTCCTGAAAACAGAAAACCCCCACCATCACAAGTCTCTCCTGCCAATTCAACCCCAAGCACATCGTAGATGTGGAACCTCCTACAGGCCTTCTATATTTCAACCTCCAGCAAAAAATTTGTCAAACCCCATTGTTATACTACCCAATTTTTTTTATCACCTTTTACTCATGTGCATATTGATTGTTCTACCTTATTGTATTACTACTACTCCCCTTTTTATCACTACTACTTCTATCACCACTAGTATTTCACCTCACTTTGAGAGTATATATCCCCCCACTGTGTCCATGCCCCCGGGGTAACGGCGGCTCCTGGAAAAACGAAACGTTTTACAATAAAATGTCACATTAGTTGCATTTGTGCCCCTTTTTTCAACGTGACTGGAAAAGTCCATTGTGTGGGCGAAACGTCAATAAAGGATCACATTATACTTTTTTTTGTTTATTTTTCCAAGGGAATTGATCTTACCCTTCCTCCAGTCTTTTTTGAATCCCCCCCCCACCCAAAAAGGCGCTAGATGACTTTTTTTGGGGTTTTAGAGCTTTTCTCCTGTTTAAAATTTTTTAAAAATTCCTGAGTCAATTAATCAAATGGATAAAATTTTCTTTCGGGAGGTGGAGGTTTTTTTTTGTAGATGCAAATTTTTTTGGGGATTCATTGCAATATTTGGGAATCTTCTTCAAAAAAAACAAATTTTTTCGATACAACAAAACCCCAAATAAAAAAGGAGGGAGCTTACGACGACTTTTCCCCCCAAACTTGGACCTTTACAAAGTCACACTAACACGAACGAACGAACGAACGAAGACTCTCAGGTAAGTACCCAGGGGAAATTTATAGAAAAATTGGATAGATGAAGAATAGTGGGTGAGAGGAGTTTTAATTAGGTGAAGGGAAAGAGCCGGGGTTTAAAACCCCCGCTGCGTAGCGTTGGTTGGCATAATAGAGGGGGGTAGTTTGAGGGGTGGTGATCTCCCCTATTGAAGTCGTTTGGGGGGTACTGGACTTGGTTCGGAGGCACGGACTTTTTGGGCGGCACCCCCAAAAGTCATCGCGGGTTTTTTCTATTTGTACTGCTTCTCTTAAATGACTAGTGGGATACGTGGAATGTTGCTGGGAAAAAAGGGCGTTTTTTTAAAGGGCCACCCCTGCAGAGGGCAGGGTAGAAGTTAGGAGATAGAAAGTATAGTATTAGGGTGTAGAGAGGAGGAGGAGCAGGATTATTGATAGATTAAAAAAAGGGTTTAAAATTATTGTCTGGTTCCCCGAAAAAGTCGTCTAGAAAGGTTGTCCAAGTGTCTTGGTATATTTCAATACGATCTATGTGTCTGTCCCCTGAGTTCTTTCCAAAAACTTTCCCCAAAACTGTAGTGCCGGGGCCTATTGTGGAGGGACTCGCTGGTGGCGAAGTCATCCCACTTCGTTCCCAGCCCCCCACCGCAATGCACGGTTTTTAAAATTTGTTGCAGTTTTAAGATGTTTTTTTTGGGAGCAAAAAGAGGGCAAGAGGTGTGTATGTGATGAGTGGTCTTATGAGAGCCTTGTACAGGTGGAGTTTGGTGTTTGGGTGTGAGTCTCTGAGTTTGAATAGCCTACCAAAAAGGGATTACTGGCCATAACTTTTTTTGTGTTTATGTGGGGTGTTATTCTCAGTCTGGAGTAAAAAGGGAACCCCCGGGGGACTGTAGTTTTTGGGGTACGTGGAATGGGTGTTCGTGTAGTGGACAGGGGGGAAAGGGGGGATTTATAGGCAGCCAGACGGGGGGGGGCACAAGAAAAAATGGTGGAGGGGTAATGGAGGTAGTAGTGATAGTGGTAGTGGTAGTAGTGGAGTCAGTCATAAACTAGGAAAGGAGCACTGAAAAAAACGCTGGCGGGCCCGTAGGTAAAACCAAGAACACAGTGAGGAAAAATTAAAATGAGGACATATACAAGGCAACAAAAAAAAGAAAGAAAGAGAACCCAGAGGAAAAAAGGGGAAGGGGGAAGAAAAAAAAGGGGAAGGAATAAAAGGTTTAAAAACACTTGTTCGGAAGTATGGAGCATTTAACAATGAATGGGGGGAAAGCATCAACAGAGACAAAGCCAGGCCCCAAAAATTTATACAGGGAAAGTTGTGTATAAGGAGGATTCAACCAGGAAAGGCGACTGTGAAAGTTAGACGTAGGTTAGACAGTTTTAGCAAAGACCAATCAATAGGATGACTGTGATCTCTGACATAAAAAAAAGACATTATTAGTGTCAGAAGCCTAACACTATTTTTGTGCCCCCCAAGTCTGTCAAAAAAAGATCGGCCAGTTTCTCGAAGTATTGAAGAGGACAGGAGGAGCAAGAAATAGAGTAAACACCGGGGAAAAAACTATGGGGAAAAAAAGCTCCTCCCCCTTTTTTTATGTGCGGGTTTTGTGTATTTTTTTAGTCATTATTGTGCCTTTTCTTGTTATTTTAGTGCTGATTTATGTTCCTCAATTAAAATTTTTTTTTTTCTTTTTTGGTTTTTCCCCCAGATTAAATCTAATTTATATACTTTTATGGGTCCTTAACATCCATGTGCTCTTAAAATCACTGAGTTTTTTTTTTGCCCAAACCCTTTAAATTTAAAAATTTTTTTTTTTTACTACCATGTAAAAAGGGAAAATTTTTCACATGCTACACTTGGATTTATTTTTTTTTGACGTTTCAATTCAAGAAGAAGATATCTGATTTTTTAAATGGAAATGTAAGAGATTAGGGGGTCAGTCCATCATCCTTGCAGACCTATGCAAAAGGCAAATGGAAACTAAGTTAATAAAAACCCCTTTTTCCTAGCTTTCGTTTTTTCCCCCACTTTATCTTGGTAACTGTGACTAAGGTACTGAACGCCAACATCCCGCCCAGGGACTGATTACCTAATCTTCTAATTTTTTCCTGTTTGAAAACCTTTAAAAAAAATCTGTATTAAATTAATAAAGCCATTGGTTGGCTGAATGTTTTAAAAAATACATTCCCAGATGTTGCATTTGTGTCTAATTCATCTTTTCCCCGGGGGTTTTATACCTTTATTCTTATAATATTAACATCACACTTGAAATATAAATGTTGATCCCGTGTTAGAAAAATATTTGAATTGATTTTTTTTCCCGTGTAGGTTTTAAATTAATTTATTTTTTTTTTGGGAAAAAAGGGAAAAAATCATTCTGTGTCATAACCAGCGTAAGTTATTATTATTATAATCAAAAAAAACGCTAAACCACAGGGTTATAAAAACCAGGGAAAATAGTTTATCAACCACATTCTGTGGGCCCCCCCTGACCATGTGATGTTACTCCCTTTCTGCATTAAAATACATTCGTATTCAAACCCAAAGGCCTGAGGTACAAGAAAGTCTTGATCCCAAGGATATTTTATGCATGCAAGTACTCAGACCCATGAGCTTGTGTGGGGCACACAGGTACTCAGAAAAAAGGATATTATGTTCTCACAAGTACTCGAATGCATGAACTAAAACCCAAGTGAGCTAGAGTGTACACTCAATTATTTAAGTATATTGCAAAGATTTGGGGGAAAAATAAACTGATGAGATGGTAGTTAACACCCCCCAACAGGAAGAGCAAGTCACAAGTAGAAATGCCCCCAGGTACCCCCTTTCCCCCCTAACACAACTGGTTTTTTTAAAAAATTACACTGGTCTGCATGATTGTTTTATTGACTCTATGGTATCTTTTTCGGTATATATTTTGGAAAATAGTGATTCATTTTTTTTTTATTCATCTCTATTATATCAGGTTGTAAATTTTTTACGGAAACGTTACTTCTTTTTTTCGTATAACATAAGTAAATGAGAAAGTATACCCCCAAAATTTAAAAATGCTTACCTTATATTAAATTTAAAATTTTTAAAAAATCTAATATTTTTTTCTTTTTTTAAAAAGATTATTAATATGTCTAAACTAAAAAATTCCCCAAACATATTTTGCTGTCTGGGGGAAATTTCCCCCTTTCAGATTCCCGGAGCAACATTACTCCTTTATTGAAGCGCTGCTACTTTGCTTATTTTGGCTGCAAACTTGGAGACCAAGACAAACCTTTTTGCACCAAAAAAAATTTTTAAAAAAGAGTTGCATAAAGTAAGCCCCAAATGTGGTCATTTGGGAAAATTTTTTAATATATGCCCTATGGAGTACCAATGGTATTGGGGGAAAAAAAGATAAACCCCCCAAAAAGTAGCAGTCACCAGACTGCTACTTTTGTATGACTAAAGTAGCTGGATTCAACAAGAAGCCCAAATATTGCATAATATACCCAAATATTCCTTAAAAAAAAGGTCTGTTCCACACTCTGAAGATATTCCTGTACCTGTACCTGAGACATGGCAAATTTCATCAGAGTCTGCCCCCCAGTGATTCTAAGGAGATGGACGTAAACTATGAACCACCAACAAATGACGATAAAAACCTTAAAAAAAAATCGGCGGGGAAAGACTTGGTGAGAGCCCTTAACTTTCAAAAAAGTGCACAGTTACTTGGCTCTAGACTAAAAGGGAAAACAGGCGTCTTAGCTCCTGGAACATTCGCTTATTATCATCATCGTGAAGCGGAATTCACCCCTTCTTTGAAAAAGAGGAATCTTTTTTTTCTGTTAAAAAATTTCTGACCTTATTGAGCACGGGAATATCTAAAAAACAGATGAATGAAGACATCTGTCCCAAATTTTGGGATGTGTCCAAATGTCAGAAACTTCCCAAAAAAATGAAGACCTAATATCTGAAAAAAAAGTACTAAATCACAATTTTCTCTTTTTTGACGATTTAATAGTTATTGCCCCCCTACAAAGGTCTTCTAGGCGGATACAAAAATTATCCCTGTTTTCTTGTGTCTTTGGGAAAAATAGGGCAGACAGCCAGCACTATGAACAAAATGGCCACCAAAAACCAGCTTCTTACCCAGGAAATCACAACGTGAAAAAAATGCCACTAGTTAATCCAAAAAAATTTTTCTGCCCCCCCTCATCAAATTAGGGCTTTTGAAAAAAAAATTTTTAAGGCCTTGAACAAATGGATCTGCTTTCAGTGCCTGGAGTCAAAATTTCCTTGTATAAGTGAAGGCAAACTAAAAAAGGGGGGGGAAACTTTTTTGGCTCTCCCCCTTCGGGAATTGATGAAGGACAAGCGTTTTGATGAACCATTGGGAGTTTTCGATGTGAATGTCTGGTTTTTATTCGAGCAGATTGTCCCCCAAAAAACCCCGGGAAACAGATGCTCCCCGAATTTGAAAAAAAAGATCCAAAAACCCGATTTCAAGTTTCCCCAACTTGGGTCTAGAAATGAGTGTGAAGGTAACTTTTTATCCCTCTTGACTATTTTCCCCTCAATTTTAGGGGCTACAGTGGGAACAAGGGGAGCAGTTCCATCAGGATATTTCCCCGGAAACTCGATCCCCCGGGAAATGGAATGTCAACATGTTGATGGATTACTGCTGGTCATTGAAACGTAATGGTCTCGATGCACCGACAAGGGAAAAACAAGCGGGCCTCCTTCCTTTGATTCATTATGTAGGCTAACCATTAGGAGCATATTTTTTTTAAAAAAAACATTTGATTTGATTCTGATATAGGAAATTTTAAAAAGTTCTTAAAAAAAAAAAAGAGTGTGTTTTTTTCCCCCATTACTTGCCTAATTTTAATAAAGTAACAAAATTTTTTTAAAAAATTTACAATTTTTTTTAATAATTTGTATTTTATTAAAAACTTTACAAAAAAGCAAAATGGTTTTGAAATTTTCAAAAAAGGGGCCCCCAAAAAAATGTAAGACCAGTGTTATACAAAACAATAAGCAATGAACCGGGGGGGAGCGAGAATAAATTTTTCAACTGTATCTAAAAAAAATAATATCATGGAAACTTTGTCTCTCCGGCAGCTGTACAGCCATTGCATTTTCCCCCGTGGATCATGCATGACCGGACCCCCGAACCACATCCATCACGCCTACCACCACAACACTTACCGCTATGAGTTCCGCTACAAGGGGAACTCTCTTTCGGCGACGACTTTGATACCCCGTCGGTAAACACTGTAAGTACTGATATATAATAATAATGTTTGCTTGTTAACGATGCTCTGAGGGGGTTTGGGAACCATGGCTGCCCAAAATTATTTTATTAACTTGATGGTCGTATTTCTCAAAAATATTTATAGACCCAATCTGCTTATTAATTTCCTTCATAAACATTACTGATTTTATCATAATGATTGAAATTTTTTAGAGGAATTTTCTTCCTCTCTGATTTTCCCCAAACGGGGTATTATTTGCTTATGTTTTTCCTAAATCAGTAAGTTGGCGCCCCTTCCTTTTTCAAAGACTTTTATGATGTGGTTATTAGTGATGCTGGTCTTTAAATTTTAACGATTATTGGTGTGGCATACCCAAATATGCTAACTTATTCGGTGTTCAGTACACAACTACTTCTTACATTTATTCTGTCCCAAACCAAACTGGAAGCTAGGTCAAAGAAATGATTTTTTTTAATTTAGGTAATGGGGGCCACCCAAAAAACTAAATAGTTGCTTTTTCGACCTTAAGGAATGAAGAATATATCACTTAAATTAACGGATCCCACCTAAAGTAAGAGGTGACCATCCTATTTGCAGTAACAGATGACCCCACCTTAGATAACAGACGACCATATTTTTAAAAGGGAAAAAAAAAAAACCACAGTTGAAGTATCATATAACTATCTCTTTTTAAAAGTAACCTATGTCCATTTTATATATAATAACAGATACATATCATGTTTGGTAACAATTAAAATCCCTTAAGTCCATATGCCATCCTTTTTAAAAAGTAACAGATAACACACCCACCTAACATAAAATATAAGAATTTTTTTTAAAAAGAAACATTAGACCATTTGCCCCGTCTCCCACCTGCAGGGGCGCATGCCGATGATTTTCATTTTTTCCCCAAGGGGGAAGCTCCTCCCCCCTTTTAAAAAAAAGCAACTCAAAGCTCAGCCCCCGAGGACCTAAGAATGGAGATATTATGTCCCCCTCTGGACCAACTTCGCCCCACAGGGTAAGGACGTGCTCTCAAAATTTTTAAAAGGGGGAAAAAAGGGAAAAACATGGTTATTTCGGGGGAAAGCTGGGTTGGGGGTAAAAATAATAATGATTTGTGACCTAGGGGGACGTGAGGAAAAGTGGGGTCTCGTAGCTCTGTTGGTGCGCACTCAGCTCACACAATGAGGTCCGTGGTTCGATTCCCGTCTGGTGAAACACTGGGGGCGTGTTTCCTTAATACACCTGCTGCCCCCCTTTACCCAGCCGTAAATAGGTATCTGGGTGTTATGGGGGCAAAATTAACCTACTTTGCCCAAAAAAGAATAACCAAAAAGGGGGGTTTTATATATAATGTAAAAGATGTCAGATATGCATGTATAAGTTGCATCATGTACTTGTAGAAATAAACATTATTATTATTATAGGATGCAAGGAGCAAAGTAAAGTTGGTGTGATGGTGTTAATGTATTAATATATATAATTACCTAGTCTAATACATTTGACATGTTTTTTTTTTTTTTTTGTAAATCTTTTAATTATCTTGACTTATTAGCAGGGCAGCAGTTGCTAATTTCTTAAAATTTATTTCCTGCGGGAAAACCCCAAATCCTGACGACTCTCTTGGGGTTTATTTGGGGGCCCTCCGCTGAAGACGCCCCCAGTACCCCCACTCAACCTTAAACCCACCATGGAGGTCGACCAGAGGCAAGAGGTCAGTCCTGCATAGCTTCCGTGCATGCAGATTATGAATATCTTGATGCATTTCAACTGGATGTATTTCAGTCACTACGCGATCTGAGAAAGGCGTCCCCGTGTACCTAATCTACATTTCCCGGGGGACTCAATAAAACACGACTGGAATGGGGCAAAAAATTTTCCACAAGTTGATTATTATAGCTTTGAAGATTTTAAAAAAGGGAAACGAAGAGGCATTCAAAAAATTTTATGGAAATTAATATTCAAATTTCTGAAAAAATGGTAAGTGGGACTTTTGAACTTTACTCTCTGCCATCATCGTATTTTTGGTATTTTTTTTAAAGTAGATGAATGGTTCAGGGGAAAAGACAAGTTGATAAATTAGACAATTGCAACACTTGGGTATCTTTAATGAGGGGAAAAAATTTTGCCACAAAGTAGCTTCATCAGTCCATACAAAAAAATGGCGAAGAACAGGGGGAATTTGGGGAAAAATCCCCCAGTTGAGTCATGGACTGATTACATCGACCAATGCTGAGGCTGATTACCTCCTCCTCCTGCTCTTCACCATTCTCCTTTGAAGGACTGATGAACCACTTTTGGGGCCCTTTTTCCCCTTTAAAAATTTCCCCATTTTTTTTTTCCTTTTAATGTTTGGTCTCCCCCGAGGGTTTAAGTTATCGAACCATTCCATGTTTAAAAAGTCAGGTTCAACAACTTTAGTCGGGCACATAAAACCCAGTTTTTCCCAGGAATTTGGGTATCTGAATTTGGGTATCTGGGGCCCGGGGGATATCTGGAAAAACAGGTGGGACATGTATCTTTGATCATCCCAAAAACCCGCCCCTTTTAAAACAGGAGGGTGCAGCTCCTTTTTCTGTAACTTATTTCCCCCGGGAAATGTCCTCGTCCTCCATGAAAATGCTACAACGTATACTGCCAGGCACATCATCAAAAAGGGGGCAAGAAGACACAGACCAGCCAGACTATGGAAAAAAAAGGGGGCCCACAACCTCTCCAGACAAAGAGGTTTTAAATCCCGGGGGAAAAAAAAGACTGGCAAGAAAGGGAAATTTCTTACACCAACTGAAAACACTTCTGGAGCAGAGGGCACAGTCATTGGCCTCCACTCCAGAACAACAGATTTTTAAACCCAAATAAAAAAACCCCCTAAATTCTATCAATATAATGACATTTGTCTTTCAAACATAAAACCTCAACAAAATTCCTACATCAAGGCTCTCGGGGGTCAAATGCAATTTTTGCAGCATTAAAGAGACCCACAAAAGGGGATAATTTTGAAAACAAAAATATGGATACCAGGTTATAATCTATTCGGGTCGACAGACTAAACAGGCAACAAGGGGATTTCCCCCGGGTACGTTTAAAATTTTTAATTTGCTCAGAACTACTAAAGATAAAGATTGAAAAAAAAAACTCTTGTCATTGGGGTTGTATAAAGCCTTCAGATGCAACTTCTCAGCAGTTCAGGAGCAGCTTTTAAAAATTGACCCTTTTAAAAACCTCCCAACTCCTGCCCAAACATTTTGCCAGGAGTTTTTAACTTGAACACCTAAAATGGCAAGTGTAGCAAATAATATTTTAGGAATCCCCCGGGATGAGCTCAGATGAAAATTCACACACACACGAGCTTTAAACCCTTTTGCACTAAATTCACCTTAAACAGAAATAGGGGGGCCTACAACAACGATCTGATTCGTAATATAACTGTATCAAAGAAAATTTTGCATTCAGATCACAACATAATAGACTTACAGACATGTATGCACAGGGTTAAAAGCAAATGTGATCAGACATGAGGTGTTTTTTAAAATTCAATTTCAAAAAACCCTAAAACTTTTAATGGAACAAGTCAACCACCCCCTAAATGAAACAAGCGGGGAAGATATCCAAAAACCAGGGCCCCCAACATTTGCCTAAAAAAAATAAACTTTGTGGTTCTTGAGATCTGCTAAAGGGACTTTCCATTAAAAAAAAAATAGAAGATTAAACTGAAAGAGAGATGCTCCCTAAAGAAAAGGCACTGGTCAAGGGAAATTGAAAAAAATAAAAAGCTGAAAAAAAATCTTACAGAGGAAAAAAATTGCAGAAGAACTAGAAGCCATGCATAAAATTTTAAAAAAAAAAATACTTCTTCTCTTATGCCAAAAAAAAGGGGGAAAAACAACATCCAGTAGTGGGCACAAAAACCCTACCCAGACTAGGGTCGACAATCCAAATGAATTCTTTATGAACGAGACCCAAAATTTGGTCATCTCAAAAATCTCCACACCCCAAAAACCCCAAAAGGCAATAAATGATATGTCCATGCACTCTGCCCCGGCCCAGACTCATGGAACTCCGTGTTCATCAAGAACTGCAAAAGCCCCGTCACGTGCTTTTAACATCCTATGGAGAGGGGGCATGGACACGGACATCATCCCCCCTCACTAAAAACAACAGGTATAGCCCCACTCTACAGAGGGGGCAGTAAACAAATTTTAAAAACTACTCACCGATAGCACTAACATCGCCAACCACCTAGATACCAATCAGCTACACAATCCCCCGGGAAAACACGGTTTAGAACAGGTCTCCCCCTGCCCCCAGCTACTGCACCAGTATGGCAAGGTCCTGGATGCTGTAGAGGATAAAGAAAAAAACAGATGTAGTTTTTAAAACTGCAAAAGCTTTCTACAAGTGTGACCATGGTGTAATAGCGCACAAAATGTATAATAAAGGAATAACAGGAAAAGTTGGTAGATGGATCTATAACTTCCTGACAAATAGAACACAAAGAGTAAAATATACAGAATAAAGTCTGGGCAGCTACTGTAAAAACTCTTTCTGGGCACAGTCTCTCTCCCATTCTATTCCTCATCCTCATATCTGACATAAAAAACCCCCGATGGAAAACCATAGCTCTGTGTCTTCCTTTGCGGATGACACCCGGTCCATTGAAGACACCGCAAGACTCCAAGCGGACAACAACCAAATTTTCAAATGGGCCCCTAAAACAATAAAATTCAATGAATATAAATTTCAACTACTCAGATATGGAAAAATTGAGAAAATTAAAACTGTATCAGGGTATACGACAAATTTTTAAACCCTACAATAGAGCGAAAAAATAATGTGAAGGACCCGGGGGGATAATGTCAAAGGATCTCGCCTTCAAAAAACCACAACAATGTATCTACCCATCTAATCGGAACTGATAGAATGGATAAAGACGACCTTCAAAACTAGGGACGCCAATCCTATGATGATTCTCTTCAAATCCCCTTGTTCTTAGGGGGGAATACTGTACAATAACTGCTCCTTTCAATGCAAAAGGGGAAATTGTTGACCTGGAGAGTGTACAAAAAACTTTCACGGGACACTAATACGATAAGGCACCTAAATTACTGGGGGAAAAGTTGAAGGTCCCAGATTTGTATTCCCTGGAACGCAGGCGGGGATAAATAATAAAATCCTAGAAAGATTAGTACCAAACTTGTACACGATAATCACTCTTTTGAAAAAATTTATTTTTAAACTAAAATACTTATATTACCCAAAATTTTAAATAAAATTTTACTGCAATTGAAATTTATGGGAAAAGTAAGCAAAATTTTATGATTTTTTTTAGGGAAAACTCTCATGAAAGCAAAAGACTCTGCGGGGGATGTAACATTACCCCCAAAAAAAAGCAGGGACACCACGAGTACACTGAGAGACAAAAACAGTAAGTGCCCCGGGGCCCAAGACTGTTCAACTACCCCCAAAAAAAATAAGGGGGTTACCAAAGACACCTGGCTGCCTTCGAAGACACTGGACAGGCCCCCAAAGTCAGTACTGGCCCCTTTCCGGGCTGTGGATCGCATGTCAGTGTGCGTGCGGCCAGCAGTAACAGCCTGGTTGATCAGAACCTGATCCACCACGAGGCCTGGTTCCAGACCATGCTGCTGGGCGTTGCCAAACACTCTCCAGGTATATCCAGGCATCGGTAACGTGTTGTAGGTACCGTTGACTAAATTCCTGGAAAACTGAAGCCAGGATAAGTCATTCTTGAGATATAAGCGAAATAAATTCATAAAGTTGGAAGAAAAGTTAAGGACACTCTTCAAGGTCCACCTTCGTGACACCTAATAAATAAAAAAAAAAAATTTCCACACACACACACCCCCCTAAGACACACACAACACACTAAACACACACACACACACACCCCCCCCTTTAAGACAAAACACACACAAAAACCCCCCCAGCAGAGAGAGAAGACCTAGTAGCAACAGTGAAGAGGCTGGGCCAGGAGCTATGAATGGACCCTTGCAACCACAAATAGGTGAGACACAGTGATAGAAGGGATAGACTCAGAAGTGTCCTGTTCCAGATGATGTGAAGTTATGAGGAGAATTAAATCAGATGAGACAGCCTGACAACACTGGAGGACAAGAGGGTTAGGGAGACATGATAACGACATACAAAATACTGTGTGGAATAGACAAGGTGGATAGGAGACAGGATGTTATGGAGAGGGACACAGAAACAAAGGGTCACAATTGAAGTGAAGACTCAGATGAGTCAAAGGGATGTTAGGAAGTATTTCTTCAGCCATAGAGTAGTCAGGAAGTGGAACAGTCTAGCAAGTGAACTAGTACAGGCAGGAACCATACATAGCTTTAAGACGAGGTATGATAAAGCTCATGGAGCAAGGAGAGAGAGGACCCAGTAGCGATCAGTGAAGAGGCTGGGCATAGCTGAGTCTCGACCCCTGGAACCACAATTAGGTGGAGTACAATTAGGTGAGTACACACACATACACACGAAGCTACTGATCATGGGTGAATTCAACCACAAGGAAATGATTGGCAGAACTTGGAGCCTCATGGGGGCCAAGAAACTGTGAGGGGCTAAGATGATAGAGGTGGTACTGGAAAACATCATGTACCAACACGTAAGGGACACTACCAGAGAGAGAGAGGAGAGGATGAACCAGCGAGACTGGACCTAATATTCACCTTGAGTAGTGCAGATATTGAGGATATCACATATGAAAGACCCTTTGGGGCCAGTGATCATGTGGTTTTAAGCTTCGAATCACAGTAGAGTTACAAGTGGAGGGGAAAGCAGGAAGGGCTGGACGAATGAAGCAAACTTCAAGAAAGGGGACTACGGGCATGAAGAACTTCCTGAACGGGGTTCAGTGGGACAGAGAGCTGGCAGGGAAGTCAGTAAACGAGATGATGGTCTATGTGACAACACTATGCAAGGAAGCTGAGGAGAGGTTTGTACCCAAGGGTAACAGGAATAATGAAAAGCCAGGATGATCCCATGGTTCAACCAAAGGTGCAGTCTAAGGAAGGAAGGAGGAGCGATCACAAGAAACTCAACATGAGGTTCAAAGAGTGTTCACAGAGGAGACAGAAGGGACTCCAGAAAGAGGAGAGGTCGGGTACACCACCAAGTGCTGACACAATACATGCAACCAAGGAAGAAGTGAAGAAGCTACTGAGTGAGCTAGATACCTCAAAGGCGATGGGGCCGGCAACATCTCTCCATGGGTCCTGAGAGAGGGAGCAGAGGCTATGTTTACTCCTAACAACAATATTCAACACATCTATCGAAACAGGGAGATTATCTGAGCTATGGAAGACAACAAATGTAGTCCCAATTTTTAAAAAAGGAGACAGACATGAAGCACTAAACTACAGACCAGTGTCACTGACATGTATAGTAGCAAAGTCATGGAGAAGATTATCATGAGAAGAGTGGTGGAACACCTAGAAAGGAATGAGCTTATCAACGACGGCCAACACGGTTTCAATGACGGGAAATCCTGTGTCACAAAACCTACTGGAGTTCTATGACAGGGTGACAGCAGTAAGACAAGAGAGAGAGGGGTGAGTTGATTGCATTTTCTTGACTGCAAGAAGGCGTTCACACAATTCCACACAAGAGATTAGTGCAAAAGCTGGAGGACCAGGCAGGGATAACAGGGAAGGCACTTCAATGGATCAGGAAACACCGTCTGGAAAACAGCAGCAGAGTCATGGTACGTGGCGAGGTGTCAGTGTGGGTGCCGGTAAGAGGGGGTTCCACAGGGGTCAGTCCTAGGACCGGTGCTGTTTCTGTTATTTGTGAACGACATGACGGAAGGAATAAACTCCGAAGTGTCCCTGTTTGCAGATGATGAAGTTGATGAGAAGAATTCAATCGAAGAGGACCAGGCAGAACTACAAAAGGATCTGGACAGGGAGCAAGCCTGGTCCAGCAATTGGCTCCTGAGTTCAACCCCACCAAATGCAAAGTCATGAAGATTTGGGAAGGGCAAAGAAGACCGCAGACGGAGTCAGTCTAGGGGATCAGAGACTACAAACCTCAATCAAGGAAAAGATCTTGGGGTGAGATAACACCAGGCACATCTCCTGAGGCACACATCAACCAAATAACTGCTGCAGCATATGGGCGCCTAGCAAACCTAAGAACAGTATTCCGACATCTTAATAAAGAATCGTTCAGGACCCTGTACACTGTGTATGGTAGGCGCATACTGGAGTATGCAGCACCAGTTTGGAACCCCACATAGCCAAGCACGTAAAGAAGCTAGAAAAAGTAAAGGTTTGCAACCGGAGCTAAGGGGTATGTCCTACGAGGAGAGGTTAAGGAAAATCTACCTGACGACACTGGAAGATAGGAGATATAAGGGAGATATGATAACGACATATAAAATACTGAGAGGAATCGACATGGTGGACAGAGATAGGATGTTCCGAGATGAGACAAAAGCAATAAGGGGTCACAGTTGGAAGTTTAAGACTCAGATGAATCACAGGGATGTTAGGAAGTATTTCTTCAGTCACAGAGTTGTCAGGAAGTGGAATATTCTGGGAAGTGATAAGTGAAGAGAGGATCCATACATAGCTTTAAGAAGAGGTATGATAACGCTCATGGAGCGTGAAGAGTGACCTAGTAGTGGCCGGTGAAGAGGCGGGGCCAGGAGCTGTGAATCGACCCCTGCAACCACAACAGATGAGTACACACACACGCGCACTTATAACCGAGCACATCTCCTGAGCCTCATCAACCACATAACTGCTGCAGCATGTGGGTGCCTGACAAACCTAAGAATAGCGTCTCGACACCTCAGCCGAGAGTCGTTCACGATTCTGTACTCCGTGTACGTCAGGACCATACTGGAGTATGCAGCACCAATTTGGAACCGACAACTGGTCAAGCAAATTAAGAAATTAGAGAAAGTCCAACGGTTTGCAACGAAACTAGTCCTAGACTAAGGGGCATATCCTACGAGGAGAGGTTAAGTGAACTCGACCTGACGACACTGGAAGACTGAGGGACAGGAGAGACTTGATAACGACATATAAAATACTGAGAGGAATCAACAAGGTGGATAAGGACAGTATGTTCCAGAGATGAGACACAGCAAGAAGGGGTCACAATTATAGGTTGAAGACTCAGATGAGTCAAAGGGATGTTTGGAAGTATTTCTTCAGCCACAGAGTTGTCAGGAAGTGGAACAGTCTGGAAAGTGAGGTAGTGGAGGCAGGTACCATACATAGCTTTAGGAAGAGGTATGATAAAGCTCAAGGAGCAGGGAGAGAGTGGACCTATTAGCGACCAGTGAAGAGGCGGAGGTCAGAAACTATGAGTCGACCTCTGCAACCACAATTAGGTAAGTACAATTAGGTGAGTACACACACGTACTCGCCCGTGGTCGAGCTTCGATGAGTAACTAAAGAATTATACTTGACTAAATAGGAGGACTGGAGCACTAGAGGTAACATAGTAATGTACATATTTCTGAGGAATTGATTGGGTAGATTTGTTAGTTTGAACACGAGTGTGAACATTTTTAATATGATGAGTTAGTAATATATAAACAGTTAGCTGCTGGGAAAGGAGGCACACACCCACAACTGGTATAAAACATACATTTAAAAAAAAAATTAATTCCCTCATATAGTAATATGTGAATATATGACCCAAATGGATTTAGTGCTTTTCAATGTATATACAATAATTATATTCTTATGATTCTAATCCTTGTTTATTTTCCACAGGTGAGGAAGTTCTTCGCATCTCTCCCCTTGAGGATAAACCATATCCTGCATCCTGACGGATCCCTCAGGATGACATCCTTCAACATGAGGATTCAAGAAGTGCACTACAAGATGAACTCTAGGAATGAAGGATACGCTGTATACGCTCCCAAAAGTTGTGGGAGAGTGTATAGGAATTTCTAGGTTCATTGTAACATCTGAGAGTTCAAAAGAAACATTGGAGCAGTAATAAAAAAAGTTACCTACTTGCTAACATTTGTGTTACTAAATACTCTAGCACTTATAACACACTATACCTGTTCCACTACCTAACACCACTACATCCATCCCACTACCCTAACACCACTACATCCTTCCCTACTACATCCTTCCCTACTACATCCTTCCTCAATACATCTTTCCCCACTACCCTAACACCACTACACACTTACCCACTACCCTAGCACCACTACATCCTTCCCCACTACCCTAACACCACTACATTCTTCCCCACTACATCTTTCCCCACTACCCTAACACCACTACATCCTTCCCCACTACCTTAACTCAACTACACCCTTCTCCACTACCCTAACACCACTACATCCTTCCCCACAACCCTAACACCCCATACATTTCTCCCAACTACGCTAACAACACTACATCCTTCCTTAATACACTACCCTAACACCACTACATCCTTCCCCACTACATCCTTCCACACTACCCTAGCACTACTACATCCTTCCCCACTACCCTAGCACCAATACATCCTTTCCCACTACCCTAACACTACTACATTCTTCCTCACTACCCTAACACCACTACATCCTTCCCCACTTCTCTAACACCACTACATCCTTCCCCAATACCCTAACATCAATACATCCTTCTCCACTTCTCTAACACCACTACATCCTTCCCCACTACCCTAACACCACTACATTCTTCCTCACTACATCTTTTCCCACTACCCTAACACCACTACATTCTTCCCCACTACATCTTTCCCCACTACCCTAACACCACTACATCCTTCCACACTACCATAACACCACTACATCCTTCCCCACTACCAGTACACCACTACACCCTTCCCTACTACCAGTAACACCACTACACCCTTCCCCACTACCAGTAACACCACTACACCCTTCCCTACTACCAGTAACACCACTACATCCTTCCCCAATACCCTAACACCAATACATCCTTCTCCACTATCCTAACACCACTACATCCTTCCCCACTACCAGTACACCACTACACCCTTCCCCACTACCAGTAACACCACTACATCCTTCCACACTACCAATAACACCACTACACCCTTCCCCACTACCAGTAACACCACTACACCCTTCCCCACTACCAGTAGCACCACTACACCCTTCCCACTACCAGTAACACCACTACACCCTTCCCACTACCAGTAACACCACTACTGTCTTCCCCACTACCAGTAGCACCACTACACCTTCCCACTACCAGTAACACGACTACACCCTTCCCACTACCAGTAACACTACTACACCCTTCCCCACTACCAGTAACACCACTACACCTTTCCCCACTACCAGTAACACCACTACACCCTTCCCCACAACCAGTAACACCACTACACCCTTCCCTACTACCAGTAACACCACTACACCCTTCCCCACTACTAGTAACACCACTACACCCTTCCGCACTACCAGTAACACCACTACACCTTTTTCCACTAACAGTAACACCACTACACCCTTCCCCACTACCAGTAGCACCACTACATTCTTCCCTTATACCAGTAACATCACTACTCCTTTCCCCCCCTACCAGTAACACCACTACTCCCTTCCCCTCTACCAGTAACACCACTACTCCCTTCCATTCTACCAGCAACACCACTACTCCCTTCCCCTCTACCAGTAACATCACTACTCCCTTCCCCTCTACCAGTAACACCACTACTCCCTTCCCCTCTACCAGTAACACCACTACTCCCTTCCCTCTATCAGTAACACCACTACTCTCTTCCCCTCTACCAGTAACACCACTACTCCCTTCCCCTCTACCAGTAACACCACTACTCCCTTTCCCTCTACCAGTGCAATCACTACACTCTTCCCCTCTACCAGTAACACCACTACTCCCTTCCCCTCTACCAGTAACACCACTACTCCCTTCCCCTCTACCAGTAACATCACTACTCCCTTCCCCTCTACCAGTAACACCCCTACTCCCTTCCCCTCTACCAGTAACACCACTACTCCCTTCCCCTCTACCAGTAACACCACTACTCCCTTCCCCTCTACCAGTAACACCACTACTCCCTTCCCCTCTACCAGTAACACCACTACTCCCTTCCCCTCTACCAGTAACACCACTACTCCCTTCCCCTCTACCAGTAACACCACTACTTTCTTCCCCTCTACCAGTAACACCACTACTCCCTTCCCCTCTACCAGTAACTTCACTACTCCCTTCCCCTCTACCAGTAACACCACTACTCCCTTCCCCTCTACCAGTAACACCCCTACTCCCTTCCCCTCTACCAGTAACACTACTACTCCCTTCCCCTCTACCAGTAACATCACTACTCCCTTCCCCTCTACCAGTAACACCACTACTCCCTTCCCCTCTACCAGTAACACCACTACTCCCTTCCCCTCTACCAGTAACACCACTACTCCCTTCCCCTCTACCAGTAACACCACTACTCCCTTCCCCTCTACCAGTAACATCACTACTCCCTTCCCCTCTACCAGTAACACCACTACTCCCTTCCCCTCTACCAGTAACACTACTACTCCCTTCCCCTCTACCAGTAACACCACTACTCCCTTTCCCTCTACCAGTAACACCACTACTCCCTTCCCTTCCCCTCTACCAGTAACATCACTACTCCCTTCCCCTCTACCAGTAACACCACTACTCCCTTCCCCTCTACCAGTAACACCACTACTTCCTTCCCCTCTACCAGTAACACCACTACTACTTTCCCCTCTACCAGTAACTTCACTACTCTCTTCCCCTCTACCAGTAACACCACTACTCCCTTCCCTGTTTCCAAAAATCAGTTAGAGATGAGCTTTTATGTACCAGCTTCAAACCCACATTTTCGTGCAGCTCAGTAATCTGTGTTTGTATTGATGCAACATCCGAGGCAAAAGCTGCAACAGGACATGCATCGTTGATGGCATCAATCAGCAAAGGATTGACAAGAAATTCAAAATTTGACTTTAACTATTTTAGTTTCTCAAACCCGTTTTCAAAATTATTATTAAGTATTTCTAAGTTTACTTTCTTTAATTTCAACATCAGGAAAAATGGTCAAATTTCTTTGTTGTCAGAACTCTTTTTAGAAAGCTTTATTTTATTTTGAATACTGATTGGGTAAGTTCTGTAATAACTTTGTTCCTTCTTTGAAGTGCCAGATTTAAATAATGGAGGTGTTGAGATGTTTCAATATATTTGTGAAGACCATCAGATCCTGTACCCATTCGTGATCTTCTAGTTGTAGGTATTTCTTTTTCTTTTATAAAAGCAGCAATGATTGGTTCAAAAAGAGCAACAAACTTATTCAAAAGTTGACAGCCATGTCAAAATACAGTAGAATCAAAGGTCACTTGGCTTTTCTTCAAGCTCCAGCTATTCAATAAAATTTATAAATTCATGGTGTATTTTTGAACTTGACCGAATGAAATTCACAATTTCTAAAACGCAGCTTATGTCATTGTTGCACTTGAAGTGTTTGCTTACTAATTGCTCAAGGTGGATGATACAGTGGATAAAGAGACATTCAAGATAGTTGAGATCATGTGTCAATTACCCAACTAGGCCAGTATTTTGACCTGCCTTAGCCGGTGCTCCGCTTGTTACAATGCTAAGAAGGTTATGCAATGTAGTTAAGAACATTTTTGATGTTAGTACCTTTTGTGTTTCCTTCATGCTTATCAGGGCTAATAATTCTTCTTTTACATTTACATCGTTTTTGACATAGCGAAGTAATATAGCTAGTTGAGGGATATCTTGAATGTCTGTAGATTCATCTTATTCTAAGCTGAAAGCAACGCAGCCTTTTAGATCACTCTGCAGTGAACAAACGATTATAGGACTATTTTCAGAAATGCGTCTGTCAGTAGTGCAACCTGCGAGACCTGGTCGTAATGGGAACTGGAGCTAACAAAACTCAGCAGTAGATTATAATGAATATTTTGCCTTCACCCACAATATACAGATATGTACACTATGTACATTATGTACAGATAGAATAATAAGTGTATACCATGGTGACAGATGTCAAAGGAGAAGCCAGAGAGTTCACCATACTCAACCAGCAGCTAGGCAAGTCTGTCAGTGCTTACCGCAAGTGAACCACGTTGCTTCAGCTTTGGCGGGCTTGCCTGTGATTTGTCAATGAACCAAGGTACTGATTTAACGTGGATGAGACTGCATTTCATGTCGTGTACTTATGTGGATGTTATGAAGGATTGCGGTGATGGTTCACTCGTGTGTAATTTTAGTGACCAGTATGTAAGAGGTTGGGAGCAGTAGGAGGATTGAATACTATGTTTGTTTGGTTCAGTCATTTATAATTGTTTTGTTATTGTCGTTGTTGTTATGGATCGGCCATAGAGAATACATTGTTATGGTTAATCTATCTTTGATTAACCTACAACCACTACAGTGGCGAAGAGGATGGGATTATCAGAGCCAAGGATAGTGGGCCAATGTGGCCTGAAGTAGTAGGGATATTGGCAGCCGAGGACGTTGCAGCAACAAGTGGCTAGCATGGCAGCATCACAAGGAAGGTTGGAACCTTTCGACCCACGTAAGATTTCTTTGGAGCTTTGGCTAAGCTTGTTGGAAGCCAATTTCGCTCACTTAGGAATTAAAGAGCAAGATAACAAGAGGAATTTCTTGCTAGTGTCACTGGGATTAGAAACTTACATTGTTTTAGGTAATGTGTGTGCACCAGAATTACCACACACGAAGAGTTACGACGACTTAGTCGTGGCACTGAAAAGTTATTATGCAGTGAAACCAGCCTACCACCGCAGTTTGTTGGCTTTTTAGCAGAGGAAGAAACGACAGGGTGAGTCCTTGCATGAATTATATACAGATTTGAAAGCGTTGGCTGTGAACTGTACCTTTGGGGGCCAATTTGACCCCTGAGTGAGGGACTAGTTGTTTATGGCGGTGGTGGATGAAGTCTGCAAAACTATTTGACAAACTTTTGAACTTGGAACAGGCATTTGTTACAGATCAGAACTCTGCTCCTGCAGTACAAGTGATTAATGCTGTGAAATGTAAACATTGTGGGTTCCAGCACAGTAGTAGTACTTGTAGGTTTAAAGACTTTTGGTTTAAAGACTTTTTCTGTAATAAGTGTCATAAGAAAGGCCACTTGAGAAGAGTGCGTAGAGAGAAATCTTCACAAGTGTCTCCTAAGGCTGTAGCAAATTCGAGTACTGACAAAAACAGGACAGCAAGGACACAGCAGTCACCTAGATATCCTAGAACAAAGTCAGTTAAGGTGCTGGATGGCGGTGATAGTTCAGCGGATGAGGAAGTGATGAGCTTATATGCCTTAGAGGATAGTGTTTTCCATGAAGGCAGAGCAATATGGGTTTATCATTAACAATCAATAGGTATCTTTTGAGATTGACAGTGGGGCGTCCATCTCGACTTTATCCAAAGACTGGGTAGAGGCAGTAAAGGGGCACATTGAACCATGTTCTAGAAGGGTAACTGCATATGATAATTGGAAAATAAACCTTCTGGGACAGGTGGTTTTGCCGGTAAGATATAATAAATTAGAGGTGTCACAAGTGTTTTATGTAGTGAAATCCAATAATAGTAACTTGTGTGGGAAATACCTCATGAAAAAGGTAGGGATTTACCTTGCTGGATTTTGATAAATCTACCAAAATTAACAAACTAGCCAGTGCGGAAGAAATGCTAGATAATTTTAGGGTAGATTCTAGTAAACCTATCTCCAGCTTTGTGGCCAAAATTCATGTAAAAAGGGATGCTGTTCCTAAGTTTGTTAAAGCAAGGCCAGTACCATTTTTTCACAAAGAGATGATTGAGAAAGAATTAGAAAGCTTAGTGCAGAAAAGCATTATTGAGCCTATTTCTCATAGTGAATGGTCTGTACCTATTGTACCAGTATTAAAGGCTAACTGTAAGTCTATGAGAATATGTGGGGATTTTAAATATGTAAATCAACAAATTTATTGTGAAAGATATCCTTTACCCAGGATTGAGGAATTATTGTCTGTAGTGGGTAAAGGTAAAATATTTACAAAATTAGATTTAAAAGATGCTTATTTACAGATACCTGTAGATGAGAGGAGCCAACATCTTTTAGTAATTAATACCCACAGGGGACTTTTTAAATATAAGAGATTACCGTTTGGAATTTCCTCATCTCCTGGTATTTTCTAGAAATTTATTTCCCAATTGATTGTTAACCTGGAAGGTGGAGGCTCTTGTGAATTTACCTTCACCTACGTCTGTAGGAGAAGTTCAGTGCTTTGTGGGGATGGTGACTTATTATTGTAAGTTTATTAAGAACTTTTCTTAAATTTTGGCACCACTGTATGATTTGTTAAAAAAGGGGGCTACATTTGAGTGGTCTTCAGTGTAAGAGGAAGCTGTTCAAAGGATTAAAAAACAATTGGAGTGTTCAGCTTTGTTGACTAATTTTACAGGAGAGCATCCATTAATAATTGAGGTTGATGCTTCTTCTGTGGGTGTTGGATGTGTGTTAATCCAGGTAGTAAATGGCCAGGTAAAACCTGTGTATTTTGCTAGTAAGAAACTTTCTCCAGCAGAACAGAATTATTCTCAACTTGTTAAAGAAGGTCTAGCTTTGGTGTATGCTGTTAAGAAATTCAGATATTTTTTGCTAGGGAGAAAGTTTGTTGCTCGCACAGATCATAAACCATTGCTAGGTTTGTTTGGTAAAGGGAAACATATTCCAGTAAATGCAAATGCCAGAATTCAGTGTTGGGCTCTGTTATTAGCTCAGTATGATTATGAATTGTCATTCAAGGCTGGCAAGGAAAATGTTATTGCAGATGCATTTAGTAGATTACCTATTAAAGATCACAGCTTAGAATCAGGTATACCTTCGGAATATGTGAGATTAGTAGAGTTCCTCGATTTCAAACACTTATCATTTGACAAAATCAAAGAGGAAACTGGGATAGATGCTGTTTTATTCCAAGTAGTAAATAATGTTAAATATGGATGGTGTAAAAACAGTGTATTTTTATCTGATTATAATTCAGTCAAATCAGATCTGACTGTTCATGATAATGTATTATTGTATAGGAATAGAGTGGTAGTACCTGTAAAATTGAGATGTATGGTATTGGAGCATCTGCATATAGGTCATAATGGTATCAATGCTATGAAAGCAGAAGCTAGGCAGTGGGTCTGGTGGCCAAAGATGGACCAATATATTGCAGAAGTGACAAAGAGTTGTCCTATCTTGGCCCAGCACTGGGAAACCATGGTCTAGAGTGCATATAGACTATGCAGGTCCTGTTGAGGGCAAATATTTTTTGGTAATTGTGGATTCCTTTTCAAAATTCTTAGATGTGCAAGTAACTAGTTCCATGACATCCACAGTTACTACTGAGTTACTGAGGAAATCCTTTTGTAATTTTGGGTTAACAGACACAGTTGTGTCAGATAATGCTGCTTATTTTGTCTCACAAGAGCTGGAAGCCTTCTTTAGTAAGAATAGTATTGAACATGTTACTCCAGCCCCATCCCATCCATCATCAAATGGTCTGGCAGAGAGGGCGGTTAGGACATTGAAAGAAGGTTTACACAAGTTTACAAAAGGATCTCTCAATACCAGATTATGTAGGTTCTTATATAACCATAGGAAAACTGTTCATTCCTCCACTAATAAGACACCAGTAGAAATGATGTTTCATAGGAATTTCAAAGTCCCTGTATTGGCTGTCAAATGTCATGTTAAAGAGGACAATTCATTGCCTAACATGCCTGCTGGTGACCTTCAAGGAGAGGTGAAGCAATTTAAAGTTGATGATGCTGTGTATGCAACAAACTTTGGGAAAGGTGACCCTTGGGTAGAAGGAAAAATTGTGGAGGTATTAGGGGTTAATAATTACAAAGTGTTAATTAGAGGGTTTGGTAACATGATATGGAAAAGGCATATAGATCAGCTCATGCCAAGGTTTAGGAGTGGAGAGCAACCACTGATTCCAACAGTACCAGAAGCAGTAAGGAGTGGTTTAGAGGAACTGCCTACAACAGATAATAATGGTAATAAACTTAAAGAACAGGTTAGCATACAGGAAGAACCTCCTGGGAGGTTTGATAAGGGAACCAGCCGGGTGAGAGAAGAGGAGGCACCTCAGGACATTGCAAACCCTCCAATTCTCAGAGTTGTCAAACCTCCAGATAGGTTGGATTTATAAGTTGGATGATATAATGTAATTTAGAAAAGGAGGAATGTAAGGGCAGTAGGATGATTGAATACTATGTTTGTTTGGTTCAGTCATTTATAATTGTTTTGTTATTGTCGTTGTTGTTATGGAGCGGCCATAGAGAGTACATTGTTATGGTTAATCTATCTTTGATTAACCTACAACCACTACACGGTAGTAGGAATGTTTCAGTATTGATGGCGTTGAGTTTGGACATGAGTGAGGTTATTGATACAGCAGCGAGAGCTGCGGCGTATGTTGTTGATTATATTTATATCATGTGGGTTTTTCCATGAGGGAGGAGGGGATATGGAAGTACGACGTCGTATCCTGGCAGCGAAGTTTTATAGAACTATTTGTAGGAATAAATTGTTGTATGGCAGTACACTGGGGAAGAGTTTCACGAGGGATTATTTGAATATTAGTGTAGGGGGTTTGTTAGCATTATGACCGTAGTGGAGGCCGTGCCTGGGGGGTACTGGGCTCCTGTTGTGTTAGGGAGAATGAGGTAATGGGGTTTGGTTGGGATTCAAGCCATTGGAGTTTCGGGAAGGGGGGATGGGGGGTTCAGCATGTGGAATGTGTGTGGGATGTGTCACATTGTAGTGTTGAAAGTTGGTTTGCAGAACATGTATCCTTCTTGAAGTTCTGTTTAAACTGGGTGGTAGTGTGTATTTGTACTCGTGTGTGTGTGTGTGTGTGTACTCACCTATTTGTAGTCACCCATTTGTGGTTACAGGGGTCGAGTCATAGCTCCTGGCCCCGCCACTTCACTGATTGCTACTAGGTCCTCTCTCTCCCTGCTCCATGAGCTTTATCAAACCTCGTCTTAAAACTATATATGGTTCCTGCTCCACTACGTCACTTTCTAGGCTATTCCACTTCCTGACAACTCTATGACTGAAGAAATACTTCCTAACATCCCTTTGACTCATAGGAGTCTTCAACTTCCAATTGTGACCCCATGTTTCTGTGTCCTCTCTCTGGAACATCTAGTCTCTGTCCACCTTATCTATTCCTCGCAGTATTTTATATATCGTTATCATGTCTCCCCTAACCCTCCTGTCCTCTAGTGTCGTCAGGCCGATTTCCTTAACCTTTCTTCGTAGGACAATCCTTAGCTCTGGGACTAGTCTTGTTGCAAACCTATGCACTTTCTCTAATTTCTTGAGGTGCTTGACCAGGTGTGGGTTCCAAACTGGTGCTGCATACTCTAGTATGGGCCTGACGTATATGGTGTGGCAGAGTCTTGAATGATTCCTTAGTGAGGTATTGAACGCTATTCTTAGGATTGCCAGCCGCCCGTATGCTGCAGCAGTTATCTGATTGATGTGTGCCTCAGGAGATGTGCTCGGTATTATACTCACCCCAAGATCTTTTTCCTTGAGTGAGGTTTGCAGTCTTTGGCCACATAGACTATAATCTGTCTGCAGTCTTCTTGCCCTTCCCCGATCTTCATGACTTTACATTTGGCAGGGTTAAATTCAAGGAGCCAGTTACTGGACCAGGATTGTAGCCTGTCCAGGTCTCTTTGTAGTCCTGCCTGATCCTCGACTGATTTAATTCTTCTCATTAACTTCACATCATCTGCAAACAGGGACACTTCTGAGTCTATCCCTTCCGTTATGTCATTCACATATACCAAAAACAGTACACTTCCTAGGACTGACCCTTGTGGAACCCCACTCGTCACAGGTACCCACTCTGACACCTCGTCACGTACCATGACTCGTTGTTGCCTCCCTGTCAGATATTCTCTGATCCATTGAAGTGCCTTTCCTGTTACGTGTGCCTGATCCTCTAGCTTTTGCATTAACCTCTTGTGAGGAACTGTGTCGAACGCCTTCTTGCAGTCCAAGAAAATGCAGTCTATCCACCCTCTCTCTCGTGTAATAATTCTGTTACCTTGTCATAAAACTCCAATAGGTTTGTGACACAGGATTTTCCTTCCTTGAAACCGTGCTGGTTGTCGTTTATAAGCTTGTGTCTTTCTAGGTGCTCCACCACTCTCCTCCTGATGATCTTCTCCATGACTTTGCATACTATACACGTCAGTGACATAGGTCTGTAGTTTAATGCCTCGTGTCTGTCTCCTTTCTTAAAAATTGGGACTACATTTGCCATCTTCCACGCCTCAGGTAGTTGCCCAGTTTCAATGGATGTGTTGAAGAGTTTTGTTAGTGGCACACACAACATGTCTGCTCCTCTCTAAAGACCCGTGGAGAAATGTTGTCCGGTCCCACCGCTTTTGAGGTATCGAGTTCACATAGCAGCTTCTTCACCTCCTCCTTGGTTGTGTGTGTAGATGAATGGTTCAGAGAACCGACAAGTTATAAATTAGACACATATGCAACATTTGGGTATCTTTATTGAGGAAACATTTCGTTAGAGGTGGCTTATGACTACAGTATATAAGCCACCTCTACGGACATATGCTGACTTTCTACAAGATTGATGGACTGAACACATCGACTCCAGGCCGAGGGACTGATAACCTCAAAACTCCTACTCTCCTTACACCTTTCTACTTTGTATTGACTGATGAAGCCACTGTGTGGTGAAACGTTTCATCAATAAAGATACCCAAATGTTGCATATGTGTCTAATTTATTGGTGTGTGTATTTCATCCAGCACTTGTTGGTATACCTCCCTATTCTGAATTCCTGGAGTCCTTCCTGTCTCCTCTGTAAATACTTTAAATCTCTGTTGAGCTCCTCATACCTCTTGGTCGTTTCTTGTGAACTCCCCACCTTCCTTCCTCAGCCTGATTACCTGGTCCTTGACTGTTGTTTTCCTCCTGATGTGGCTATACAACAGCTTCGGGTCAGACTTGACTTTTGATGCTATATCATTTTCATATTGTCGCTGAGACTCCCTTCTTACCTGTGCATATTCGTTTCTGGCTCTTCAGCAATCTCTTTATTTTCCTGGTTTTTTTGTCTTCTGTACTTTTTCCATTCTCTATTACACTTAGTTTTTGCCTCCTACACCTCTGGGTGAACCAAGGACTCGTTCTGGTCTTCCCATTACTTCTGTTTCCCTTGGGGACAAACCTCTCCTCTGCCTCTTTGCATTTGGTTGTCACATATTCCATCATTTCTTTTACTGGTTTTCCTGCCAATTCTCTCTCCCACTGAACGTCTTGTAGGAAGTTCCTCATGCCTGTCTAGTCCCCCTTTGTAGTTTCGTTTCTCCCTTCCTATTCCTGCTCCCTCTCCACTTGTAGCTCAACTATATAATCAAAACACAGAACCAAATGATCACTAGCTCCAAGGGGGCCCTTTTATACGTGATATCCTCGATGTCCGAACTACTCAAGGTGAATACTAGGTCCAGTCTTGCTGGATCATCCCCACCTCTCTCTCTGGTAGTGTTCTAACATGTTGATGCATGAGGTTTTCCAGTACCACATCCATCATCTTGGCTCTCTATGATTCAGGACCCCGTGGGGCTCCAGGTTTTCCCAATCAATCTCCTTGTGATTGCAAAGATAGATATCATTGGATTAGTGTGGTATGGAGAGTCTTGCTACTGGCACTAATATCTGTTGTGTTGGGTAGACCAGTGACCAATTCCACTCCAGAAATGATTACAGTTGGTGTATGATTTCTGTCATTTCCTGCCAGCTTTTTTTCCTTCCTGGCACTAAAAGCCTCTCCGGAGTGGCTGTGGCTGCCCAGGTTTTGCCATGGTCTGGATGTTCTGTGCCATCTTGGCTGCCTTGGGTGGTATGCCTGGCAATATAAGTTATTACTGTCTTTCTGAACTGATGGTGGCACACCGGAAGTGGAAAAGCTTACAGGATGGGAGGTTGCATTTTCCTGTTTCATATGGGCACAGCATTTTCTGGGGTGATCATAATTGCATGTCAATCTGAGTTCCCAGATATTCATGCAGATACCAAGTGCATAATATTCACATAGGCCCTGGTTTCTGTTTGTCACCTTGACAGCAGCCTGAGAAATTCTCAAGCACCCATATCAACACATAACAAAGAAAGTGTCAAAACCATTGGGGATCCTCTCTAAGATACGGTATTATACCTGCAATCAGCCCCTCTCACACTATACTACTCACTCATCTATCCCTACCTCCACATATGCCATTTGTGCATATGGGGATCAACAGCAATTACCCACCTAAAGTAATAATAACCCAACAAATAGCAGTAAGAATTATCACACAATCCAACGCTAGGCAGCACACCCCCACTCTTAAAAGACCTAAACCTACTCACTGTCCAGAACATCATACTTGCTACTCTGCTATCTACATTTATAGAACCATTAATTCCAGCACAACACCGAAGCTAAAACACTTTCTTGACAGTTGCTTGGCAGGACCCATAGACATAATACCAGACATAAACATCTCCTTTGACATTCCACGTGTCCGACTAAATCTATACAAAAATTCAATGCGCCAAAGGGCCTAAATCTGAACTCCTGCCTGAAAACTCTCTAGAACTTCAAGACACAACCTCCATTTTCAAAGCACCGTAAAAAACATCTTATCTCATACGCACCCAGCAGTGCTAACCCATGCAGAAAACTACTTTATCTTCCCTCTCCAAGCAAAATAGCAATGATATCTGTGATTCTCTTTAATTGCATTACTAACCACAGCAAAATGCACTTATTGATATCTGTGATTCCCCTTAATTTGCACAGTTCTAACCAAGAATTCTAATACAACTATTGCTTCTAATACTTAGCTAGTCATAGAAGTTTGCCTAAGACTTGCTCCAATATAGAAACTATATTATGCCCATTATATCACCTTTATCATTAATATATAAAATAATTGCTAACTTCTTATACTAATTATTAAATTCTCAGTGTTTAAATTCCAGTATCTAAATTTTGTAAACCTAACCTAACCTAACTTATTCCACAATCTGTATATTCATTGTGCCTGTGAACATATTAACATCTTGCCATATCAGCTGCAATGTATGGCTGTAAGTACCCCACCTTGTATTACATGAAATAAAGAATTTGAATTTGAATTTGAATTTGTGACTGTGTTCCCCATTGTATTTTCTATTGGTGGGTGTGTTCTGTCTCGTTTCTATCTTCGGCACTAGTGCTAATAATGGAGCCTTCATCAGTTTCATGTAGTTTATCTTCTAAGTATTTCAGGGCATCCCCCTGTTTTATCTGCGGTGGTGTTGCTAGTTTGTTGCATTGGTTTTGTGTGTCCTTGTCTACACCTGTTTCCCAACTGGAGCTCCTGTCCCCCCTTCAGGTCACCATCATTTATTTCTCCATTCTTGATTGCTGTCTGCCAGGGCACCATCCATACCAAGGGCGATAGCACCATCTGGCCAGGAACTGCCTTACTTTCAACAGTTATATAGGAAATTACTGTCATGTTTTTTATGAAGGCTGATTTGATGTCATCTTTTAATATCAATGTGATTTTATTCACGGTTCGATTCTGTTTGGGCGTACCCAAAAACACTTCCTAGTTTTAATATCTCGTGTAGTTGATTTCTGAATGCTAGCACAAGGGGCGTGGCTCCATTACCACAGAAGTTGCATGTAACAATCCATCCAGTGGAACGTTTGTTTTGTTTGGTTGCATATTGCACGGGATTTCATGATTGATTTTTGGTTGTTTTACTGTATATTCTACTAATAGCTTCCTGAAGTGGTGATCCGTCTATTTGTATCGTATCTATTTATTTGCATGTGTAGTGTTTGGACAAATCTTACCGCTTTAGAAAGTTATTACTAGCTTTAAACTTGCAGGCATGCAGGCAAATGATTCCAGGCACCTCCTCGTGTGGATCTGGAGAGACATTTTTGACTGTCAGATCAGTCATGGCACATACAATATATCATTCATATATGCAATTAAAATTGTAAAGACACTCAACAAGGTTAGTCACACTGGGATTATATCTCTTTTACTGCTCATCATAATCATGTTGGCATTAGTCACTGAACCTTTTTATCAAAAATTGAACCTGCTTTCCTTACTCAGGATGACCACGATTACACCCATTTCCCCTGTGCTATGTAACCATATGGGTTTACCACTCCCTGATTGTAATAAAAATACAGTAGATCATTGGAAAACACACAATCTGTTAATACGTTTTCACTGTAACATGACTGCAATGATTGCATTATATTTTCAGTGAACACACGGTGCACAATGCAGTTTACATGGTGGAATGTGAAGTCTGTCAGTCAATCACAATTCCCACATCACAGCGATGATTAAGCTGTGCTCCTCAGCATGGTGGCTGATGTAAATTAGAATAATGGCCGAAAGTTGAGTGTATGTGGGTGAGTGTGTGCTGACACTGCATCGTGGGAGTGTGGGTGTAGGTGTGGCTACAGGTGATTGATGTTCGAGTGAGAGCCCTGGCTGTCTTCAAGCAGGCGCTAGACGGGCACACCAAGTCAGTACCTGACCAGCCGTGCTGTGGTTCGTACATTGGATTGCGTGCAGCCAACAGAAACAGCCTGGTTGATCAGGCTGATCCACCAACGAGAACCGGTCCCAGACCTGGCTGTGGGGGACAGTGACCCCCGGAACTCTCCTCCGAGTATACTTCAGGTAGAGCGCATGGACAGAAACTTGTGGGTGAATTATAGGTGAGGGGTTGCAGACTAGTGGTGGATAGGAGTGTTACGCGGAATGGTGCAAATGAGGTACTGGCTGAAGAAGGGTGAGTGAAGCTTGAAACATACGATGATAGTGGCATGTGTGTGTAGGGGGGAAGATAAGTGGGTGTAAGTGTGCAGGAGGGTCTGTGAAATTGTGGGGATATGGGGATATGGGTGAAGGCGAGGCCGATAATGAGTGTCAGTGGGGCCTGGTTAAGGTGGGGGCTAGGAGTAGGTTAGGGCTGGGAAGGTCAATTGTATTATTAATATTGCAATCAAAACTAAGCACTAATGCCACAAGGGTAAGGGGAGAGTGAAACCTTGGGCTGAATAAAGATGAGGGTCTCATGTTGGGTGAAAGCATTAGTCCAAAATTATCCCTTCCCTTCCTGGCATGGGCAGGAGGTTAAGACTTGTGTGGGTGAAGGGATGGGTAAGTAGTGATGCACAGAACGTGTGGGCAGATGGGTGTGAAAAATGAATGATGGTGTTGAGCATGGAAAGGGAGGGTTGGTGAAGAGGAGAGCACTGGGGTCTTAGCAATACGTAACTTGGCGAGCATGTGCAGTGTCAGGGTTTGTTCAGAAAAGGAGTACTCTCTCTTATAAGTCTCAGTATCCCTAAAGGTTCTAACTTTCCATTTTCTCTAAATGTTCCTGAAGGGATATATGACAGAGTGCTATAGTAGAGGCCATCCTTCTCTAAACTTCTGAGTCATATTGCTAGGGATTATTATAATTTTTCTCATGGTTGGGGTTATAGACATTAGACGGCCTAATGTGGCCGGAGTTTATTATAGGTAACATACAGTTTCAGCTTTGACTTTGGCTCCTGCGTTAATTTTTGTGGCTTACGCCACTCTGGATACTGCCGCCTCGAATCACCATGTTGAGTAGTTTGAGGTCGCTCACCAGGTTGACCATGAGGTGTGCTGATGCCAGGTGACTTATGATTGGCTGCAGAAGAGAGTTCACCTTCATCTTGACATTTCGTTCTCACTCAGGAACTTTTCTTTGACAATCTCTGCTCATACCGGGCTGTTGAGGGAAAGAGATAAGACCGCTCGGACAGGAGCGGTTAGTTTAAAAAACATTCGCACGCCTGGCCTCTGAGTAAGTGGTTCTCTTGCTGCTGACACCTGGCGACCCGACAGGCGAGTTCTGATTTTCAACAATATGGCATCTGGGGAAGGAGGAGGATCCAGCACAGTGTGTGTTGAGGTCTTACAAGGAGCAGTGTACCCGGATAACATGGCCCCTATTTGTTGCCTTCCATTCTACGCGATGCATATGGCATTCATGCTACAATTACCAAGGAATATATCGCTGAATGGAGCGTCTGCTATCTTCATCAAGTTTGCAATGGTGGCGCGTACAGCGCGTCGTGGATGGCTTTCAAGATAAGCGAATAGTGATCAACACTGGCAGAGGTATGCTTGAGGGGATGTTCCCGATGTATACCTTATTCGTGTTATGATGTCCCATTTGAAATTGATGATGTGGATATTCGTCAGCGTTTGGCAATTTGGAGTGTAGTCCATACGGCTGTGATGGGCAAATGGACTGGCGAATTTACGCAGGATTACAGGAATTGTCATATTCCCCTTAAAATGACTCTACGAGGCTACCCTTCGTATTTGTACTTGATAATTTAGAACTCAAGTCTCGTCACATACGCCTGACCAGCAACGAACCTGTACAGACTATGTGGGGCATACTCCCAGTCAATGTGGCAGCTGCTTGTGGGAGGAGGAAGGACCGTCAGGAAGAATGAATGGAGGAAACAAAAGGGTCGACAAGGCAGAGGATGGTGCCAGTACCGCAAATTGTGGGACAGAGAGTAAAAGGTTGGAGTGATGAATTGAAGCCAGAGCCAGTCACCTGTGAGACTCTGCCTGAGGGCCCGAGGTGCAGACAAGCCAGTGAGGGAGTTGCACCTGTGGATGAGGAGGGATTTTGCAGGACTTACCCCCTGTATTTGCAAGATGCCCTCAGAGATTTCCTTGGCACGCCCGGAGCGTCCCTTTAGAGCCTGGTGATGGTCATGGAGCCTGTGGAGCTGCCTGGGGAGGGTGGAAGGGCTTACATCGCATGTAGAGGGGATTCTAACCTGGTGGTGCAGGTCATGGTGGCTGCAGAAGTCACAGGCAGGATGAACAGATGGAAAAGTGCCTATGGAACATGGTACAGGTGATTCACGTAAAAGGCCTGTGGGTGGAGTCTGATGAGGAAGTGATCACGCCTGCTCAGCGTGTTTAATGAAGCCATGAGTAGATGTGGCGCTCGCAGGGAACAGGGTGGGGTGTCCGGAAGAGATGGGTCTAAAAACGTGGTCAGGGGCGAAGGGAAGGGAAGGAGTGCCAAAAGTCAGAGGTTTCGAGGAAAACCCCCTATGTTTATCTTCAGTCTCACCATAAATGTTAAGGGAGGCAGGCCTTTTCGATTAATTAGGAAAGGAAAATTGAAAATTATGGAAAAAAATGTTTTCTTACAAAAAATAATGCATAATTCTGGCAACATGTTGATGCAATGCTGGGCTTCTTTCTATCATATTTCTAAAGTGTGTTTATTCTAAAAAGTATTTTTTTGTTTTTGCTTGTAGCAAAAGGACTGGTTAGTAATTCTTCAGTTCCCCCCCATAATTGTGATTTTTGTGATTTTTTCACTTGAAATATACTGTGGCAACTTCTGAGGAGTGGTGTTGAGCTGAGCCGTGGTGGGCCACTTTTCCTCAGTAGCCTTCTAACTCCTATAGAGATAGAAGATCTGCAGTGCTCTGAAGTATGGCGCACCATTTCCTAGATTTTTACACAAGCATAGTTATCGTATCTCAGGAATAAGTTATTGACATTATAAATTCTCTCTACATGAAAAGAGTATTTATCAGAGCATCGTAATTCTTTTCAACAACCGGGGTGTGAGGAATGATGGTTCTGTTGAATTACAGGAGGAAGCTTGCGATATGTTTCTGATTTCATTGTTACTGATTTTGTTTCACAACAAATTTAAAAAAAAAAAAAAAAAAAGCGATATTTCAACATTTTATAATGCAATCTATTGACAGTAATCACAGACTCTCTGTAATTCCAAAACCTAACTCTTTGTCTTGCATCTGATTTCAATTAGAACATTGTATGTCTTACTAATTTTGTAGGCGAAGTTTTCCTAACCCTGTCAAATAAGGCACTAATATTTTTTCTGCCACATAACTGTAAGGCAAAACGTCCTAAAACACAGTATCTGGGTATCAAATGGTGCTTAATTCACTGACAAATTCCCATTGAAATTTTTAGCAAGAAAAAAAAAAAAAACATGGCGTCTGCTCCCCATAGCTGGCCTTCGGGCCGAGGTGAAAAGACGATGGCTCAAGGTGACTTCTGACGTTTTCAGGTAGATATTTATTTTGTACAGGAACATAATTTCAGGTGTGCGAGAGGGTTGTTTGAATGGGTACCAAGTGTATGCAGGTGGTTCAGGGAAATTAAGGGAGGGGCTGCTGTGTGTCATAGAGTCAGCCCAGCACCAGAGTTATTGTAGCAATGAGGCGGGTGAGGAGGAGTGTGAAGGTGGATGTGAGTGTAGGGAGATGTGCGCATGAGTTTCATAAGTGTATATATGCAGGCGGATCAATGCAGGCGTGCTAAGGAGCGTTTCATGAGGGACGTACTGCTGTATCATTTGAGAGGATGTCCTGAGGTAACCATTATAGGAAGAGACTGGAACTGTGTATACGGTAAGGATGGTGTGTGGAGCACACGTTCATGGCGGGGATATCAGGCGCGACAGATAGGATTTATGTAACTAAGGCGGCCAGGTTGGTAGGGTGAAGCTCAGGACGTAGGATATTCTGATCATAGGGAGTGTGTTGGCAGATATCAGCTGGGAAGGAATGATTAAAAGTATGACTGCTATTGGAAATTGAATGTAAGTTTACTGCAAGAGTTAGTGAGGAAAGTTTTGCTGCATGGCAGCAGGGGCAATAGGAGCGGAGTCAGCATGCGGGGGACTTACTGAGTTGAGTGGGAAATGTGACCAAAGCCGTGTATTCGGAAGTATTATACAAAAATGGGCAGGGAGGAGGAGTGGGAAAATTCGGATTACAGAGGTACTTGGAGGAGGGGTCAACTGGAGGATTGTTACAAAAATGGGGAATTCTAGGGTAGATGAAGATAGGTATTCCTGAAGGTCGTCTGAAAAGATTTAGAGATAGGCGTTTTAATGCAACACGTGTGAGAGGAGGGCTAGAGGAGGTCTTATGGGGCGACGGGCCAATCGGCCTGTGTGACACAGAGGACACAACTATGATGACGTTGGAGGTGTGTCAGGAGTTGGAGGGTATAGGGGTAACTAGGGAAGAGGGTATAGGGACATGCTTAGATCACTGGGTTAAAGTATTTTAGGAGGGGGTGAGGGACAGGGCAGTAATAGGGAGGGTATTTGGTGTGGTGTTGAAGTAGGAAGACAGGAAGGACATGGAGGGAGGAGATTAGCGAGGAAGGAGGTATTGGAGGCAGTGCAGGGTTTGACGGAAGGCTCCTGGATTAGATGGATATCGTAAGCGATTTCTATGTGCATAATTAGGAGACCCTAGGGATTGTTTTAGACAAAGTATTCAATTGCATGAAGGGTGGGAGGGTATTGGGTAGTATGCAGAACACTGGGGTTTGTGGTTTGGTGAAGAAAAAAAGAGGAAAGTAGGACGATGAAGGATTATAGATTTATAACTGTGTTTGTGGATTATAAGATCTTCGCTAAGTTTATGATAATAGAGGCTTAAGAAAATGTTGGGAATGGTCTTACACTCTGTAAGGGCGTGGGTGTGGTCAAATTAGGGATTTTGTGAGAGTGGTGAAGGGAGGGGGTGTTTGGGTATCGATTGGGTGCTGCTTATGATAGTGTTAGAAAGGAGTATATTGTATAATATCATGAGGCGGCAGGGTTTTGGGGATGAATTAGTAGGCTGGGTAGGGCTCTGTATGGGGGAGCCAGGGTTAGGGGTACAGGTAAATGGTAGGATAGGAAAGGGAGGTGCCTATGGATGGGGTTTGAGACAGGGATGCCCCTTGTCCCAGGTATTGTTTACAACACATGCAAGATCCCTTTTATTGTTTAGTTTCAGGAGTGCTTCCCAGGGAAGGGGAGGATGCAGGATAGTTGGATATGTGGATGATGCTGCAGTACTCGTATTGAGAGATGTGGGGGAAGTTAGTGAATGTAAATGTAGAGATTTTGGGAAGGCTACTGGGATGAAAGTAAACTGTACGAAATCTAAATTGTTGGAGGAGTAGGGGTAGAGTTTGGAAGGAAGAGGGTGAGTATGGTGGAACAGGTGAAGATTTGTGGGGTGGTGTACCAGCGGGATCCGGTGGAGGCCCGGGGTTAATGCAGAGATGGTAGTGCGGGAGGCAATTGGCGCATGGGTGGTTGGCAGCCTGGGGATGTGCATTTGCAACAGAGAGTGGTGATTGTCAACTCGGTAGTGTTTGTGAAACTTTGGCATGTCAGCGGCGGTGTTCCCATTGGCCCACGGGGATGTGAATTGCAGAGGGCCTTACATTATATATGGGGTTATGGAGGAGCGTAGTTAAGTAGGGAAGTGGTAATGACGAGAGAATTTTAACAAGGAGGTTTGGGGCTCATCCATTAGCAAGGCGTTTGCAGTGTGTTTATGCTAGCATCGATGCCTCAGGGTGGGTGGGGTGCATGGGAGGAGATGGGATTGGCTGTGGAGAAGATGTCAGGTGGTGGAAGGGAATGATCCCGAGGAGGTGTGAAGGAATGTTGAGGCAAATCATGGTGGTTAGGGAGCCGGGGGGCGGATCTCACTTAGTCTCCTGGGCAGAGGAGGAGTGTGGGGGAGGTGTTGCATGGGGCAGCAACATGCCCAGTGTATGATTGGATGGGTATATGGAAAGGATTACGAAAGTTGTGGCTGAAACCCAGAAGTACGTGAATTTTGTGTATGGGTTTCTGTGGGGACCGTTGCATCGATGGCGATTTTTGTTCCATATGGGGATAGAGGAGGGAGGGCTGTGTGATAGGTGCAGGAGGAGGATACCATGCAGTATATTTTTGTCCTTTATTGAGAAGTAGTACATGAATGGTTGGGAAGGTGTTGCGCTTAGGGTGGGGGGAGAGGGCTTTCAACCTTGCGGGCTTTAAGGCTTTGATGTGGGAGGGGTGGGAAGGGAGGGTGAGACAGGCGGTCTTACAGTGGCAGACTATGCTTGTGTGTCATGGGGAATGAGGGTGTGGGGGGAGTGTAGAGTCAGGGCTTTGGCTGCTGTGTTTTATAGGACAAAATGTAGAAATAGGGATCTTTATGGTCGGAGGTGGGGATTCAGCCTTTTCTGTGGGTTATAAGGAGTTGGCGGTGGGTAGTTTACTAGAGCTGTGAGGGAGGTTTAAAAGGACTGGCCGGCGACAGGGAGGGGGTGTATACATGGTGGGGAAAGGCATATGAATGAAGGGGAGGGGGGAGAAGGGTGACAGTGGACTCCTGCAGGCGTACTTGACACATGACTGAGGAATGCCCAGGGTGTGTGGTATGATGGGGAGATGGGACGGAGAGGGAACCCCTATGGGCATAGGTGTCAGGGTAACCAAATGGATTTTCTTCATAACCTACTGGACTGGTGATGTATAGTTATAGGTGTAGCAAGTTCCCATTATAGTGTGTTTGTATGGTTTGTCTTGTATAAAAATGTTTCTTTGTTTTGGAGATGTGTGTACATGTATTGTGGTATTACGTATTTATATGCTTGTGAGTGGTATGTTTTTGCTTACTGTGTAACTTCATTATTGATGTTTAATGGTCAACAGTGTGTGTAGATTGTAGGGGATGGCGCTTTAGTTATCATTATTGTTATTTTGTTTCAATTGTTGTGTTTTGTCTTAATTTTTGTAATATAATAAAGTTTCTTCGGGTTGCCGTCTGGCCTGGCTCTGAGGCGTGTAAGTGTTAAAACATCGGGTGAGGATTATTTTGTATCTTCTCATATTGTCCTTATGTCTTTTGGTGGCCTTTTTGTGATTTATGCCCTCCGGGGTTTATATACATCCTGTTTGGTATCCTTTCCTGTTCGCTGATTATTAAGCATTGGGTGATATGTTTTTCTGATTTTGTGCATTGTATAGTTTTCTTTGTATGTTTTTTTTCTTAAGTAGGTAAATTGTTAGCCTTTGTTGTTGCATTGCCATCCAAAGGACGGTTGGTGCTTGTAAAATGACAGTTTTCCACTGTGTATGCTGTTTCTGTCTTTGTCATGTGTTTTTGTATTTTGTGTTTTCGTAAAATATAAAAAAATAAAAATTCAAAAGCATCAGCCAACCTGGCTGCTTCAAGGCAGTAATAATGAACGATCTTGAAGAAAGACTCCGAACCTCTGGGCTACAACAGACTCCAGCAGGTTATCCACCAAGATAAGCTGCAGATTATCAAAATCAACGACACCACTTGCCTTGTTCCACTTTGTAAGCCCTGGTCTGCTGTCTGACAAAATCAACGTAAGACTGACCCAGCTGCCTTCTGCCTAGTTTGAATTCCTTCCTATACTTGGCAGGAATACATTGATAAGCCCCAAGAAAAGTTTTCACAATACGATAGTTACCAAAGTCTTCATTACTGAAGTGGCGTAAACTCTTGTGCCTTACCAAACACGCGCGAGTATGCACCAGTGACGCCCAATGAACCTCAGGCCACCTTAATGCTCGAGCCTGGTTTTCAGTAATGCTGAAAACAATTTCCGACTCCCAGCACCAACAAAACGAGGAACAAACTGCTTTTTACCTTTGCAAACTGAAGTCATCTACAGTCTGATGGAATTGTCTCCTCTCCTTCTCTCTATCAAACTCCTCCTTAGCAAATGCACGCTGTTCTTTAGTTTGTTCAAGGGAAAGGTCTGGCTAACTCAAGTGCCAATGAAAACCCCCCTCGCCTTTTAGATAATCCCACACCTGTGACTTCATAAGACTGCTGGTTTTGCTCAAGAGTTCTGTCTCTCCCCTTATTCTGTAGATACCTTAATGGTGACCTACGGTTAACAGCTCCTGTAGCGGGAGAAACATTAGTCTGATATGCCATAGTTTCAGTTTCAATTTAGTTCTTATAATATCACGCAACTGCGACGCCGTGAGGGACCGTTGATAGTCAATACCAATAGCACGAGCAATTCGCCCAACGCTGTAAGAGAATTTGGGCAGGTTTTGGAGAGTGTACTCAGACATTAATCACCTGACTCGGGTAGGTGGCATTAACCTCAACGTAAACGTTGAGCTGCTATGCACGGTACGACTGCAGAATACTCACACGATAGCAAGGCTGACATGCAATAACAAAGCCAATATGCACACACAAAGCAGGGTGACATCAATACAAACCAAATTGCAAATACTCACACAATGAAAGGGCTGACCGTAGCGGAGCGAATGCAAAGATGACAAAAAATTTGAAGCGTTGGCAAAGCGTAAGCAATGCCAGATAGAAAACATCTAAATGATACAAGACTAGCTCCTGCTATAACTTCAATCTAGGCTCAACTCCTGCTGTAAGTCCCCAAATTAGCTCCGGGACAGCTAATTTTACAACCACAGGTTCTAAGGCCTTTATCCTGAGGAAAAAGGAGCTTAGCAAAAAAACAGTAGAAAATGCTTTGAATTGTATTTCCTTCACCAAGCAATTATGAATTTTTGTTTTTTCCCCACCAAGTATATTTATAAGGCATACAACTTATGTACCTATATAAATAGAGTAGGAGTGCATGCCACGGGAGTCAAGGCAAAAAAACAGCCAAGAGACAGAGAAACCGAAGACAACCATAGTTGTCATAGTTGCTTTTTTCTGATTGCCCTGCTTTTTGGGGATTCTGAAGAGACGTTGCGAAGGATGGTGGAAGAGTTTGGAAAGGTTTGTAAAAAAATAAAATTAAAAAAAAACTTATGAAAGGTAAAGGATGACAGAAACAAAAAAACTGTGCAATGAAATTGAGGGATGAAGTATGGGTTAACAAATGCTTTTAGATAATTGAGAGTGGACATGTCGAACAAGGGGTCTATGAAAGGAAAAACAAATAGGTGATGGTGGAGGCATCTATATAAAAAAAAAAGTTTTTGGAGCCTTGTTTATTTAATTTATTTTAAAGCTCTGAACCCATGGGGGCTCATTTAGCGCAAGGGGTGGTGGAGGCGATCCTCCGTCTGCTGGCCCCAGACAGACGCTTTTTTATTATTTTGGGGGCAAAAAAAAATGTGCAAAGGTATCAATATTTTTATATTGTTATGAGGCGTGGTCTTGAAACTTTGGGAGGGCGAAAGAGATGATGGGATATCATTTTTTGTTCACACCAACACATCTCGAAATAAATGGTGAAAATACCGCCACAATAAAAAAAATAAACACATAAGCAGTATAAGGATCCTTTATTGACAACGTTTTCCCCCAAAATGGGCTTTATCAATCCAAACAGATCTACCGGGGTAAAAGGCATGAGTATTTACGGGGGAGAATGCTGGGTAGGTTGGATCTAAACCCCGCATAGACAGTCTTCCGAGAAGATTGTCATAGGTATACAATTAATAAAATTAACAAAATAAAAAAAAAAAAGAACATTGATTTACAGTATTTTGAAGACGCCCGTGAATGAGGGAATAGGGAACAAGATAAATCTTGGCCCTGCATAATTATTAGACAATTGAATGGTTTCCCAGTCTTGACACCCAATTTTTTCTCGGCTGTCTGAAAGACAAAACTCAAACATTCACCACCACAGACGAAATGAAAAACTCCGGGAAAAAAAATTAAAAACTACCAGTTTGGAAGAATCAATTATGACAAAAAAATTTTGATGGTCGCTTCGGGGCCCCAGTGTTTTTTTAAGCATTATAAGATCTCTTGCTAGGGCCCCTGTTCAGGGGTAAATTTTTTTATCTTATCATTTGGTAAAGTTGGTTTCAGACTTTTTTGATTCATCTTGAAACAAATTGGGTCATGCATGTGAACTTCAGGTAAACTAAAATGAACTTCCGGGGGGAGAAGAATGAACTACAGGTGAAGGAATGAAATACAGTTGGTTAAAAAACAGGTGAAAGTATCAGGGAATGAGATGATGTGGGAACAAATGAATGGACAAAGTGCACACACATACACACACACATATTTACACCTCTCTACACAAGAATATTACATCTTTCCACATAAACATAAAACAACACACAACCCTTCCTCTTTGTGAAGTATGTGAACTTTTAAAGAAAGTGGATAAAGAAACTTTTGGGGTTCCCTCTTTAAGGTAAAAAATAAGCCAGATATAATTATTCAAAATTTAAAAGGGCCTCTCTCACTTTTCTTTTTTCAAATCATGGTTTTCTTTCACGTCCTTCATTTTGACAGGAAATGTACCTCCCCACACACACATACACACACACACACACACACACACACAAAAATTACACACAAACAGTCAAGGACCAGGTAACCAGGCTGGGGAAGGAAGGTGGGAGTTCAAAAGGAACGACCAAGAGGTAGGGAAAGGAGCTAAACCATGAGATTTAAAAAGTATTTACACAGGAGACAGGAAGGACCCCAGGAATTCAGAATAGGGAGGTATACCAACAAGTGCGGGATGAAATACACCAACCGGGGGAGGATAAAAGTCTATGTGAACTGATCCCCCAAAAAGGGGGGGGAACCTGAAACTTTTCCCTTTAGAGGGGGGGCAGAGATGAAGGGGCCATTTAAAAAATCTTCAACAACCCATTGAAATAAAACCCACCGTTTTAGGAAGATCATAAAGGAGGAGAGGGGGGGCCCAAAAAAGGACACCAAAAACGACAACCAGCACCGGTTTTGGGGGAAAAAAAAGGGGCAAAACCAGGAAAAGACAAAAACAAAAAAAGAAAAGAGGGTTTGCTTTTTTCGGACTGCAAGGGGGTTCGACACAGTTCCTCACAAAAAGGTTAATGAAAAAACTAAAAGGATCAGGAAACCGCGGAAAACACTGCAATGGATCAAAAATATCGCAGGAGGCAACAACGAGTCATGGTACGGGCGAGGTGTCAGAAATGTGCACCTGTGATGAGTGGGGTTCCCAAAGGGGCAGTCCTAGGACCTTTACTGTTTTTTTTATATGTGAATGACATAACGGAAGGGGTAGACTAGAAGTGTCCCTTTTAAAGATATGAAGTTAAAGAGAAGAAAATTAAAACGGTTGGGGGATCAGGCAGGACTACAAAAAAAGACCAAGGGCTACAAGCCTGGTCCAGTAAATGGCTCCTTGAATTTAACCCTGCCAAATGTAAAGTCATGAAGATCGGGGGAAAGGGGAAAGAAGACCGCAGACGAGTATAGCTAGTGGCAAGGCCAAACCTCACTCAAGGAAAAAAATCTTTGGGGGAGTATAATACCGACACATCTCCTGAAAGGGAATAATCACATAACTGCTGCAGCATACGGGCGGCTGGCAAACCTAAGAATAGCGTTCCAATACCCCCACTAAGGGAAAGTTCAAACCCCGCCCCCAAAACGTCAGGCCCATACTGGGGGTTTCAGCACCAGTTTGGGAAAACCCGGTGAAGCACGTCAAGAAATTAAAAAGGAAAAGGGTTTTCAACAAGACTAGTCCCAGAGCTAAGGGGTTGTCCACGAAGGAAAAAGGGTTTAAAGGGGAAAACGGCCTGAGGACACTAGAGGGCAGGGGTTAAAAGGGGACATGATAACGACATATAAAATACTTTTAAGGGAAAAATGTTCCAGAGAGGGGGAAAAAAGAAGGGGGCACAATTAGGGTTTAAAAACTCCTATGAGTCAAAGGGATGTTAGGAAGTATTTCTTCAGTCATAGAGTTGTCAGGAAGTGAAATAGCCCAGAAAGTGACGAGGGAGGGAGTAACCATCAAGTTTTAAGACGGGTTTGGGTAAAGCTCATGGAGCAGGGGAGAGAGGACCTAGTAGCAATCAGTGAAAAGGCGGGGGGCCCGGGGCCTTGACTCGACCCCCGCAACCACAAAAGGT
>WNWK01015181.1:0-48725 GCA_009830355.1 Cherax destructor
GATCGGGCAGGACTACAAGAGACCTGGACAGGCTGCAAGCCTGGTCCAGTAACTGGCTCCTTGAATTTAACCCTGCCAAATGTAAAGTCATGAATATCGGGAAGGGCAAAGAAGACCGCAGACAGAGTATAGTCTAGGTGGCCAAAGACTGCAAGCCTCACTCAAAGAAAAAGATCTTGGGGTGAGTATAATACCGAGCACATCTCCTGAGGCACACATCAATCAGATAACTGCTGCAGCATACGGGCGGCTGGCAAACCTAAGAATAGCGTTCAATACCTCACTAAGGAATCATTCAAGACTCTGTATACCATATACGTCAGGCCCATACTGGAGTATGCAGCACCGGTTTGGAACCCACACCTGGTCAAGCACGTCAAGAAATTAGAGAAAGTGCAAAGGTTTGCAACAAGACTAGTCCCAGAGCTAAGGGGATTGTCCTACGAAGAAAGGTTAAGGGAAATCGGCCTGACGACACTAGAGGACAGGAGGGTTAGGGAGACATGATAACGACATATAAAATACTGCGAGGAATAGATAAGGTGGACAGAGACAAGATGTTCCAGAGAGGGGACACAGAAACAAGGGGTCACAATTGGAAGTTGAAGACTCCTATGAGTCAAAGGGATGTTAGGAAGTATTTCTTCAGTCATAGAGTTGTCAGGAAGTGGAATAGCTTAGAAAGCGACATAGTGGAGGCAGGAACCATACATAGTTTTAAGACTAGGTTTGATAAAGCTCATGGAGCAGGGAGAGAGAGGACCTAGTAGCAATCAGTGAAGAGGCGGGGCCAGGAGCTATGACTCGACCCCTGCAACCACAAATAGGTGAGTACAAATAGGTGAGTACACACACACACACACAGCCACAAAGTAGTCAGGAAGTGGAATAGTCTAGAGAAAGATATAGTGGAGGCAGGAACCATACATAATTTTAAGACAAGGTATGATAAAGCTCATGGAGCAGGGAGAGCAGAGACCCAGTAGCGGACAGCGAAGAGGCGGGGCCAGGAGCTGAGTCTCGACCCCTTCAACCACAATTAGGTGAGTACAATTAGGTGAGTACAAACACACACACACACACACACACACGAGGCGAGGTAAACAAGGGTGGGTGGCCATAAACTCCTGGTCGACACATCGTAAACGAGTCACCGCCAGTTAAGGTCCCTAATTTAGCGAGAACAGGAAAACATGCATAGTAAGTGAATTTGGTCAAAAATTAAAAGAACTTTTTTTTCTTTAGGCCATGAAAGGGATGGGAAGACTTGGGAGAGGAAGGATTGGGGGTGGAACAGAGCTGTGAAAAAGAGATGCCACTATGTATTGTGAACACCACTTCTGAGGTGCCACTGTGTATTGTCACCACTAGTTCTGAGGTGCCACTGTGTATTATGACCACCAATTCTGAGGTGCCACTGTGTATTGTGACCAGTTCTGAGGTGCCACTGTGTATTGTGACCACCAGTTTTGAGGTGCCACTGTGTATTATGACCACCAGTTCTGAGGTGCCACTGTGTATTGTGACCACCAGTTCTGAGGTGCCACTGTGTATTTTGACCAGTTCTGAGGTGCCTCTGTATATTGTGACCAGTTCTGAGGTGCCACTGTATTATGACCACCAGGTCTGAGGTGCCACTGTGTATTGTGACCAGTTCTGAGGTGCCACTGTGTATTGTGACCACCAATTCTGAGGTGCCACTGTGTATTTTCACCAGTTTTGAGGTGCCATTGTGTATTGTGACCACCAGTTTTAAGGACAGAGTAGGAGAGTAATATCCTAACCGTTCCATGTTATCTAAGTATCGTCGGAGTGAAGACGTTCACAGGACAGAAACGTTTCCTGTTAAAATTTCTTACGTGTTTACACACAAGGTTTTGCTCAGCTGGTCAGCATAATTGTTATCACCTTGTGTTTTGAGAGAAGAGATATTCACTGTGTTATTTGCCAAGGGTGGAAGTGAAATACGTTGGCAGTGAGTATCCACATTACTCTAAGACAGTCCCTTATATCTTCATTGTTTCTTAAAACCAGGATCCCTAGGTTATTTCTGGGCTCCCAGGGTGTCGTGGGTAATGCTACCTTCAACCTGTGTTATTTATTTTTGTTATAATACTGCAGTGCCTTGTTTTTTTTCTTATGCTGTTCGTAGACATTTTGTTTACTAGCACTATTGGTATAGCATTATGTAGTTTCCTTTGAGACTTTCATCGTCTTGTAAGTTATGTACAAATGTTGAAGGCTTCGCCATTGCCTAGTCTACTTTGTACTTAGTAATTCAGCAAGTGTTCTGTTAGTGGGACGAATTGTGAAGGACTTGCCTAGTATGGGCCAACAGGCCTGCTGCAGTGTTCCTCCTTTCTTATGTTCTTATGTTTAGCAAGTTTGCTTTACTGTTGCCAGGAGGCAGCATCAGCGCAGCCGCCGCCAGGAGGCAGCATCAGCGCAGCCGCCGCCACTCTTCACTTGACCTTCTTCACACCTATATTTGCGCTAATCAATACTTATTACATATAGTGGTTGTCGGATTTTTTCTGTTTTTTTTTTTTTTTTTGTCCCCAAGGCTTCTGTACGATAACTTGAAAACGCCTCTTCTGGTCGGTTTCAAAACTTTCAGCATTGCTATTCTGTTGTTACCAGTTTTTAATAAAAGTAAACTTTTTTTTTTCTTACAGTGATGCAGAGAATTAAAAACTGGAAAATAATAAAAAAAAAACCTCTTTATGGGATTCTGAAGTTTGGTAAACTTAGTTGACTTCGGTTGCAAAATAATGCAAACAGTACTGAAATATTTACACTAGCAAATATATTACTTTTTTCTGTATTTTTACTATATTTATCAAGTTAGTAAATGTATAAGAGTTTGGTATAATATTTGACGTGATTGATGGTGTGGTGGTTGGTGAAATATGGATACATGTACAGTGTTACTCTACACCAGTACTGTGTTTGTACTCTTCTTGTTGACTCTATTTAAGTATAAATATTTTTAATGTTTGAGTAGAGTTCTAGCTCTTGGAAGCTCTTGGGCGTTTCGAAGTTAAGCCATTTGTGCTAGACTTTCTGAGTGTGTTAATCTAAAGCTTCTGGACCTCATAGAAAGGTTGAGCTACAGCTCCCAGGTCTCTTGAAGTAGTTCGTCAGCGTCTTTAGGGTTCTGAGGTTTAACTACGATGCCTCAGAACCCTGTGTTATAAAATACTTGAATTGCCTCTCGCGGATGGTGCAGTGATCGAAACTCGTCAAGTTCCTTTTCTGTAGGTGGCAGTTACTTACATAAAGTACCAAGTTGTAACACATATATTGCTCTGGAGATTTACATGACAGACCTCGTCACAAGATCTTACTAATATTTAAGAAGACTCCTTGTAATTCTCATCTTAATCTATACCATCTGCCAACAAAAATTGAGTAGCCCTTCGTTAAAGTTGTCTTGTAAAGTTAATCATACATTCAGCTATTGTAACTTAGTCAGTATTATTGTAACTTAGTGTTATTGTAACTTAGTCAGTGTTATTGTAACTTAGTCAGTGTTATTGTAACTTAGTCAGTGTTATTGTAACTTAGTCAGTGTTATTGTAACTTAGTCAGTGTTATTGTAACTAAGTCAGTATTATTGTAACAGTCAGTGCTATTGTAACTTACTCAGTATTATTGTAACTTAGTCAGTGTTATTGTAACTTAGTCCGTGTTATTGTAACTTACTCAGTATTATTGTAATTTACTCAGTATTATTGTAACTTAGTATTATTGTAACTTAGTCAGTATTATTGTAACTTAGTCAGTATTATTGTAACTTAATCAGTGTTATTGTAACTTAGTCGGTATTATTGAAACTTAGTATTATTGTAACTTAGTCAGTATTGTTGTAACTTAGTCAGTGTTATTGTAACTTAGTGTTATTGTAACTTAGTCAGTATTATTGTAACTTATTCAGTATTATTGTAACTTAGTCAGTATTATTGTAACTTAGTCAGTATTATTGTAACTTAGTCAGTATTATTGTAACTTAGTCAGTATTATTGTAACATAGTCAGTATTATATACTATGCTAAAAAATAACCAACATGGAGACAAACTCAAAAAAAATAATTGATCTGTATATATAGACCTCCTACTGAGGTCCTCTTCAGCTGAAGAGGACCCCAGCAGGAGGTCGAAATATACAGATCAATTAATTTTCTGGGTTTTCTTTTTCAGTGTGGGTTATTTTTGAGCATTGACAAGTGTTCGTTACACTTTCTTTAGTTATTAATTATATAATATGCCTGATATTTTACAATTATTATAAAAGTTGTCGTATATTAGACTCAGGATGTTCCAGTGACTTGACGTTGCACAAGTGAATAATAATATGTCAAACATGAAGTGTCCATGAATGAACTGGAACTATTGTTCAACCCAAATGATCACTCGCTGTACTGAATTAATCTATCAGAATCAGGGATGATGAAGACAAAGATTGTATTGACTCGTTTTCAAGAGGAATGTGTCAAAAAAAATTTAAGTCTAGCTTGACCACCAACTGACACTGGGTCACCTATTTTAAGTCTAAATAACAAGGATATTTTCCTTCTCGTTGCTCTTTCATGCATCTCCTGATACAATATCGCATCTCCTGATACAATATCGCATCTCCTGATACAATATCGCATCTCCTGATACAATATCTTTCTCTCTCCAGACACTGAATCCACAACTTTCATCATAGTTTTGTTATTACTCTAATATATTGTGACCATGGGGGGGGGGGAAGGGACTCACCTTAACAAGTATCAATACCATCATGTTTCTCCTCAAACATCACACGCACTCTTATTCTCTCTTTTATCCCTATTTCTTATTTCTTCACAAGATAACTTAGTTGCTCGAATTAGCTTTCGCTCTTTATCATAAAAATATTATATTAAATAACTGCTTACAAAAATTTCTAATCCACTCTAAGGTGCCTCTTCATCTCCAATAGTATATTATCATCCTCATATATATATATATATATATATATATATATATATATATATATATATATATATATATATATATATATGCAAAAAGATCACAGTAAACAGGTGATATCAAAATATGCAAGACAACCACTATGAAAAAATAGAAGAATTCCAAGCGCTTTCGTGACTACTCACATTATCAAGGAACTATATATATATATATATATATATATATATATATATATATATATATATATATATATATATATGTCGTGCCGATTAGGTAAAACTGGCCAATTAGCAAGAACTCATCTAAAATTAAGTCCTTTCTAAAATTTTCTCTTATACGTTTAAAGATATATTTTTTCATTTATGTTAATGTAAGAATTTATAATTTTGTACCAAGAGAAACTTTGAAAACCTACCTAACCTTATTACAACAAGCGCAATTTAATTTAGCCTAACCCAACTAAATATATTTGAGATACGTTAACATTAATTTAATAATAAACAAACACAATGAAATATATTTTTTCGTTATGTTCAGAATGATTTTGGCGAAATTATTGCATACACAAATTTTCACTTGTCATATATGGCAAGGTGAGCGTTGCTATTTAAGCCAAAATCGCAAGTTTTACCTAATCGGCACGACATATATATATATATATATATATATATATATATATATATATATATATATATATATATATATATATATATATATGTCGTGCCGAATAGGCAGAACTTGCGATTTTGGCTTAAATAGCAACGCTCATCTTGCCATATAAGACAAGCGAAAATTTGTGTATGCAATAATTTGGCAAAAATCATTCTGAACCTAACGAAAAAAATATATTTCATTGTTTGTTTATTAATAAATTATTGTTAACGTATCTAAAATATACTATATAGTTGCGTTAGGCTAAATTAAATTGCACTCCTTATAATAAGGTTTGGTAAGTTTTCTAAGTTTCTTTTGGTACAAAAATTATAAATTTTTACATTAACATAAATTAAATTTTTTTATCTTTAAACGTATAAGAGAATTTTTTTTAGAAAGGACTTAATTTTAAATGAGATCTTCCTAATTGACCAGTTTTACCTATTAGGCACGACATATATATATATATATATGGACTAATCTTAATTCTTGGGAAGAGTTTCAGGTCCTTTCTTATGTTCCTCTTCACAGAGTCGTGCGTTGTTACGCTACTGTGAGGTGTAGTCTTTGTTAGTGTGATGTGACTGTGAGGTGTATTCTGCCCCTTTATAAGCCTTCTTGTCATGTTTCCTTTTATAGTTCCTTGATAATGTGAGTAGTCACGAAAGTGCTTGGAATTCCTCTATTTTTTCATAGTGGTTGTCTTGCATATTTTGATATCACCTGTTTACTGTGATCTTTTTGCATATATATATATATATATATATATATATATATATATATATATATATATATATATAAGTCGTGCCTAATAGGTAAAACTGGTCAATATATATATATATATATATATATATATATATATATATATATATATATATATATAACTACAACATTAACACCCCTCCTTCAGAGTGCAGACACTGTACTTCCCATCTCCAGGACTCAAGTCCGGCCTGCCGGTTTCCCTGAATCCCTTCATAAATGTTACCTTGGTCACACTCCAACAGCACGTCAAGTCGTAAAAAACATTTGTTTTCATTTGCTTCTATCAAACACTCTCTCGCACGCTTGCTGGAAGTCCAAACTCCTCGCACACAAAACATCCTTTACCCCCTCCCTCCAACCTTTTTTTGGCCGACCCCTACCCCGCCTTCCCTCCACTACAGATTTGTACACTCTCGAAGTCATTCTATTTCGTTACATCCTCTCTACATGTCCAAACCATCTCAATAACCCCTCCTCAGCCCTCTAGATAATAGTTTTAGTAATCCCACACCTCCTCCTAATCTCCAAACTACGGATTCTCTGCATTATATTCACACCACACATTGCTCTCAGACATGATATCTCCACTGCCTCCAGCCTTCTCCTTGTTGCAACATTCACAACCCATGCTTCACACCCATACAAGAGCGTTGGTATAACTATACTCTCATACATTCCCCTCTTTGCTTTCATGAATTAAGTTCTTTATCTCCACAAACTCTTCAGTGCACCACTCACCTTTTTCTCCTCGTCAATTCTGTGATTCACCTCAACTTTCATAGACCCATCTGCTGACACATCCACTCCCGAATATCTGAATACATTCACCTCCTCCATACTCTCTCCCTCCACTCTGATATCCAATCTTTCATCACCTAATATTTTTGTTATCCTCATCACCTTACTCTTTCCTATATTCACTTTTAATTTCCTTCTTTTACATACCCTACCAAACTCATCCACCAACCTCTGCAACTTTTCTTCAGAATCTCCCAAAAAGCACAGTGTCATCAGCAAAGAACAACTGTGACAACTCCCACTTTGTGTTAGATTCTTTATCTTTTAACCCCACATCTCTTGCCAACACCCGAGCATTCACTTCTCTTACAACTCCATCTATAAATATATTGAACAACCATGGTGACATCACTCATCCTTGTCTAAGGCCCACTTTTACTGGGAAATAATCTTCCTCTCGCCTACATACTCTAACCTGAGCCTCACTATCCTCGTAAAAACTTTTCACCGCTTTCAATAATCTACCTCCTATTCCATACATTTGCAACATCTGCCACGTTGCCCCCTATCCACCCTATCATATGCCTTTTCCAAATTCTTAAATGCCACTAAAACCTCTTTACATTTATCTAAAAACTGTTCACCTATATGTTTCTCTGCAAACACATGGGCTACACACCCCTACCTTTTCTAAATCCTCCTTGTTCATCTGCTATCCTGCTCTCCGTCTTACTCTTAATTCTTTCAATAATAACTACCATACACTTTACCAGGTATACTCAACACACTTATTCCCCTATAATTTTTACACTCTCTTTTGTCCCCTTTGCCTTTATATAAAGGAACTATACATGCTCTCTGCCAATCCCTAGGTACCTTACCCTCTTCCATACATTTATTAAATATAAACACTATCCACTCCAAAACTATATCTCCACCTGATTTTAACATTTCTATCTTCATCCCATCAATCCCAGCTGCTTTACCCCCTTTTATTCTACTCACTGCCTCACGAACTTTCCCCACACTCACAACTGGTTTTTCCTCACTCCTATAAGATGTTATTCCTCCTTGCCCTATACACGAAATCATAGCTTCCCTATTTTCATCAACATTTAACAATTCCTCTAAATATTCCCTCCATCTTCCCTATACCTCTAACTTTCCATTAAATAACTCCTCTCTTATTTTTAACTAACAAATCCATTCTTTCCCTATGCTTCCTCAACTTATTAATCTCACTCCAAAACTTTTTCTTATTTTCAACAAAATTTGTTGATAATAATCATGTAGTAAGAGAGAGGGCAGATGTTATTACATCATTTTCGTAAGGCCCGGGTAAAGAGCTTTGAGCTGGTAATTGTAGCAGTCTGCCTTAAGGGGATTACTTCAGAATTTAATTACAGTCCGGATTTTATTTGGTATTAAAATGTGATATCAGACGTTCTCTTGCGAAATTCGCTGCAAAATTATTAGTTTCATTCAGTTGCGTCATTTTTTCTGACAAATAATATTCTTTTTAAATGTGATAAATACATTATCCCCACAAACAGAGGGAAAATGTTGATTAAGAGTACTGGTTGTGTTTGTGTGTGTGTGTACTCACCTAATTGTACTCACCTAATTGTACTCACCTAATTGTACTCACCTAATTGTACTCACCTAATTGTACTCACCTAATTGTACTCACCTAATTGTACTCACCTAATTGTGGTTGAAGGGGTCGATACTCAGCTCCTGGCCCCGCCTCTTCGCTGTCCGCTACTGGGTCTCTGCTCTCCCTGCTCCATGAACTTTATCATACCTTGTCTTAAAACTATGTATGGTTCCTGCCTCCACTATATCTTTTTCTAGACTATTCCACTTCCTGACTACTCTGTGGCTGAAGAAATGCTTCCTAACATCCCTTTGACTCATCTGAGTCTTCAGCTTCCAGTTGTGTCCCCTTGTTTCTGTGTTCCCTCTCTGGAACATCCTGTCACTGTCTACCTTGTCAATTCCCGCAGTATTTTGTATGTCGTTATCATGTCTCCTCTGACCCTTCTGTCCTCCAGTGTTGTTAGTCCTATTTCCCTCAACCTTTCTTCATAGGACAGACCCCTGAGTTGTGGAACTAACCTTGTCGCAAACCTTTGCACTTTCTCTAGTTTCTTTACGTGCTTGACCAGGTGTGGGTTCCAGACTGGTGCTGCATATTCTAGTATGGGCCTGACGTACACTGTGTACAGTGTCTTGAACGATTCCTTGTTAAGGTAACGGAACGCTAATCTTAGGTTTGCCAGTCGCCCATATGCTGCCGCAGTTATCTGGTTGATGTGTGCCTCCGGAGACGTACTTGGCGTTATACTCACCCCAAGGTGTGTGTACTCACGTATTTGTGATTGCAGGGGTCGATTCATAGCTCCTGGCCCCGCCTCTTCGCTGGTCGCTACTAGGTCCTCTCTCTCTCACTGCTCTATGAGCTTTATCATACCTCGTCTTAAAACTATGTATGGTTCCTGCCTCCACTACGTCACTTTCCAGACTGTTCCACTTCCTGACAACTCTGTGACTGAAGAAATACTTCCTAACATCCCTCTGACTCATCCGAGTCCTTACCTTCTAATTGCAACCCCTTGTTTCTGTGTCCCATCTTTGGAACATCTTGTCTCTGTCCACCTTGTCAATTCCTTGTAGTATTTTATATGTCGTTATCATGTCTCCCCTAACCCTCCTGTCCTCCAGTGTCGTCAGGCCGATTTCCCTTAACCTTTCTTCGTAGGACATTCCCCTTAGCTCTGGGACTAGTCTTGTTGCAAATCTTTGCACTTCCTCTAATTTCTTGATGTGCTTGACCTGGAGCTGCATACTCCAATATGGGCCTGACGTACACGATTACTTACTGAGGTATCGGAACGCTATTCTTAGGCTTGTGAGGCGCCCATATGCTGCAGCAGTTATCTAGTTAATGTGCGCCTCAGATGTGCTCGGTATTATTCTCACTCCAAGATTCTTTTCCTTGAGTGAGGTTTGCAGTCTTTGGCCACCTAGCCTATACTCTGTCTCTGGTCTTCTTTGCCCTTCTCAGATCTTCATGACTTTGCACCTGGTGGCGTTAAACTCCAGGAGCCAGATGCTGGACCAGGCTTGCAGCCTGTCCAGATCCCTGTGTAGTCGTGCTTGATCCTTATCCAATTAATTTCTCCTCATTAGCTTCACATCGTCTGCAAACAGGGACACTTCTGAGTCTATTCCTTCCGTCACGTCATTCACAAATGCCAGAAACAGCACCGGTCCTAGGACTGACCCCTGTGGAACCTTGCTCGTCACAGGCGCCTACTCTAACACCTAGTTACGTACCATGACTCGTTGTTGCCTTCCTGCCAGGTATTCTCTGTTCCATTGCAGTGTCTTTCCTGTTATGCGTGCCTGATCCTCTAGCTTTTGCACTAATCTCTTGTGTGGGACTGTCGAAGGCCTTCTTGCAGTCCAAGAAAATGCAATCTACCCACCCCTCTCTCTTGTTTTATTTCCATCACCTTGTCATAAAACTCCAGTAGGTTTGTGTCACAGGATTTTCCTTCCCTGAAACTATGCCAGTTGTCGTGTATAAGCTTGTTCCTTTGTAGGTGCTCCACCATTTGCATGCTATACATATTAGTGACACTGGTCTGTAGTTTAATGCCATGTGTCTGTCTCCTTTCTTAAAAACTGGGACTACATTTGCTGTATTCCACACCTCAGGTAGTCGCCCTGTTTCGATGAATGTGTTGAAGAATGTTGTTAGTGACACACATTTCCTCTGCTTCCTCTCTCAGGACCCACGGAGAGATGTCCGTCACACCGCCTTTGAGATATGTAGTTCACTTAGCAGCGTCTTCACCTCCTCCTCGGTTGTGTGTATTGTGTTTAGCACTGGATTCCTTTCTGTCTTCGGTGAAAATACTTCGTTAAACCTCATTTTGAGTTCTTCACATACTTCTCGGTCGTTTTTGTGAACTCAACTTCTTCCTTCCTCAGCCTGATTACCTGGTCCTTGACTGTTGTTTTCCTCCTGAAGATGCTGTACAGCAGCTTCAGGTCAGACTTGGCTTTGGATGCTGTGTCGTTTTCATATTGCCGCTGGGCCTCCCGCCGTATGTGTGCATATTTGTTTCTGGCTCTACGTTTGATCTTTATTTTCCTGGATCCTTTGTCTTCTGTACCTTTTCTATTCTCTACTTCACTTAGTTTTGGCCTCTTTACACCTTTGGGTGAACCAAGGGCTTGTTCTAGTTTTTCTATTATTTCTGTTGCCCTTGGGAATGAACCTCTGCTCTGCCTCCTCGCATTGTGTTGTCACGTAGTCTATTTCATTTACAGATTTTCCCACAAGTTCTCTTTACCACTAAACCTAATGCAGGAAATTCCTCATGTCTGTGTAGTCCCCCCTTTTGTAGTTTGGTTACTTCCACCCTACTCCACCTGCTTCACTCTCCACTTTTAGCTCTACTATGAATTCGAAGCTAAGGACCACGTAATCACTAGCTCCGAGGGGTTAGTGATCACGTATATGATGCCCTCGATGTCTGAAATACTCAAGGTGAATATGAGGTCCAGTCTTGCTGGCTCATCCTCTCTCTATCTGATAGTGTCCCTGATTTGTTGATGCATGAGGTTTTTCAGTACGACCTCCATCATCTTAGCTCTCCACGTTTCAGGTCCCCTCATGTGGCTCCAGGTCTTCCCAGTCAATCTTCTTGTGATTGAAATCACCCATAACTAGTAACTTTGCCCTACCCATGTGGGCCACCCTTGCTCTGTTGCTCTCATCATGTGTGTGTGTGTGTTTGTGTGTGTGTGTAGTCACCTATATGTATTCACCTGTATGTGACTGCAGGGGTCGAGTCATAGCTCCTGGCCCCGCCTCTTCACTGTACTGTTTGATGCTAAGTCACTCTCTCCCTGCTCCATGAGCTTTATCATACTTCTTCTTTAAGCTATGTATGGAATTTGCCTCCACTACCTCACTTTCCAGATTATTCCACTTCCTGACAACTCTAGGGCTAAAGAAATACTTCCTAACATTCCTATGACTCATCTGGGTTTTCAACTTCCAACTGTGGTTCCTTGTTCCTGTATCCCATCTCTGAAACATTCGAGCCCTGTTCACCTTGTCAATTCCTCAGTATTTTATACTTCGTTATCATGTCCTCCCCTATCCCTCCTATTCTCTAGTGTCATCAGGTTGAGTTCCCTTAATCTCTCGTCGTAAGACTTTTGCACTTTCTCCAATTTCTTGACTAAGTGTGGGTTTCATACTGGTGCTGCATACTCCAGTATGAGCCTGACGTACACGGTGTACAATGTCGTGAATGATTCCTTACTCAGACGTCGAAATGCTGTTCTCAGGTTTGCCAAGCGCCCATATGCTGCAGCAGTTATTTGATTGATGCATACCTCAGGGGACATGTTCGTTATAATGATTACCCCAAGATCCTTTTCTTTAAGTGACGTTTGCAGCCTTTGATCTCCTAACCTGTACTCCGTCTGCGGTCTTCTTTGTCGTTCCCTAATCTTCATGACTGTGCACTTGCTGGGGTTAAACTCCAGGAGCCATTTGTCTGACCAGACTTTTAGTCTATCCAGATCCCCTTGTAATCTTAACTGATCCTCGTCCACTTGTATTCTCATCAGTTTCACATCTTCAGCGAACAGCGACACTTCTGAATCTATTCCTTCCATCATGTCAATCATGTATACAAGAAACAGCACCGGACTTAGGACTAACCCTTGTGGAACCCCACTCGACACATGCGTGCACTCTGACACTTCATCACGTACCAACACTCGTTGTTTCCTTCTTGTCAGGTATTCCCTGATCCATTGCATTACTGTTCCTACTATTCATGCCTGCTTCTTTAATTTTTGTACCAGTCTCTTGTGTGGTACTGTGTCAAAAGCCTACTTACAGTCCAAAAAGATGTAGTCTACCCATCCCTCTCTCACCCATCTTACCTCTGTTACCTTATCGTAGAACTCAAGCAGATTTGTGACACAGGATTTCCCGTCTCTGAAGTCGTGTCATCATACAGCACCACACAATGAAACATACAGCACCACACAATGCAACATACAGCACCACACAATGCAACATACAGCAACACACAATGCAACATACAGCAACATACAATGCAACATACAGCACCACACAATGCAACATACAACAACGCAAAATGCAACATACAGCAACACACAATGCAACATACAACACCACACAATGCAACATACAGCAACATACAATACAACATACAGCACCACATAGCATCACACAAAACAGCTCACAGCACCACACAACACAGCTCACAGCACCCCACAACACACAGCACCCCACAACACACAGCACCCCACAACACACAGCACCCCACAACACACAGCACCCCACAACACACAGCACCCCACAACACACAGCAACACACAGCACCCCACAACACACAGCAACACACAGCACCACACAACACACAGCACCACACAACACACAGCACCCCACAACACACAGCAACACACAGCACCACACAACACACAGCACCACATAACACACAGCACCACACAACACACAGCAACACACAGCACCACACAACACACAGCACCCCACAACACACAGCAACACACAGCACCACACAACACACAGCACCACACAACACACAGCACCCCACAACACTCAGCACCCTACAACACACAGCACCACACAACACCCCACAATACACAGCACCCCACAATACACAGCACCCCACAATACACAGCACCCCACAATACACAGCACCCCACAATACACAGCACCCCACAATACACAGCACCCCACAATACACAGCACCCCACAATACACAGCACCCCACAACACACATCATCACACAACACAGCACCCCACAACACTCAGCACCCCACAACACACATCATCACACAACACAGCACCACACAACACATAGCACCCCACAATACACAGCACCCCACAATACACAGTACCCCACAATACACAGCACCCCACAATACACAGCACCCCACAATACACAGTACCCCACAATACACAGCACCCCACAATACACAGCACCCCACAATACACAGCACCCCACAATACACAGCACCCCACAACACACAGCACCCCACAAAACACAGCACCCCACAAAACAGCACCACACAAAACACAGCACCACACAACACACAGCACCACACAACACAGAACCACACAACACATAGCACCACACAACACATAGCACCACACAACACACAGTACCCCACAATACACAGCACCACAAAACACAGCACCACACAACACACAGCACCACACAACACACAGCACCACACAACACACAGCACCCCACAACACACAACACCCCACAACACAGCACCCCACAACACACAGCAACACACAGCACCCCACAACACAGCACCCCACAACACACAGCACCCCACAACACAGCACCCCACAACACACAGCACCCCACAACACACAGCACCACAAAACACAGCACCACACAACACACAGCACCACACAACACATAGCACCACACAACACACAGCACCCCACAACACACAACACCCCACAACACAGCACCCCACAACAAAACACAGCACCCCACAACACACAGCAACACACAACACACAGCACCCCACAACACCCCACAACACAGCACCCCACAACACAGTTCACTGTCCCTTACAACACAGCACCACACAACACAGCTCACAGCACCACACAACACACACAGAAACACACAACACACAGCACCACACAACACTCAGCATCACACAACTCACAGCACTACACAGCACCACATAACAGCTCACAGCACCACACAACACAGCACCACGCAACACACAGTAACACACAACACATCTCACAGCACCACATAACACAGCTCACAGTACCACACAACACAGCACAACACACAGTACCACACAAGAGCTCACAGCACCCCACAACACAGCACCAAACAACACAGCACCACACAACACATAGCACCCCACAACACAGCACCAAACAACACAGCACCACACAACACATAGCACCCCACAACACAGCACCAAACAATACAGCACCAAACAACACAGCACCACACAACACATAGCACCCCACAACACAGCACCAAACAACACAGCACCACACAACACATAGCACCCCACAACACAGCACCAAACAATACAGCACCAAACAACACGGCTCACAGCAAAACACAACACATAGCACCCCACAACACAGCACCAAACAACACAGCTCACAGCACAACACAGCTCACAGCACAACACAACACACACCTCACGGCTTTGTGGTAATGTTAGTGTCTGTTATCGAGAACTACAATTTTTTTAGGTGTTGGTTAAATTCTAGTAACAATACTTTGCAAACTATAACACCTACGCATTTCTCATACCCCCATCCCCCCATCAACCCCCCCCCTAAAAAAAAAAAATTAGTGTAGTAATTAGAGTAGCTTTGAAAGGTACTGCTTTGATGCTAGTTAGGCTCGTCAGGATTTGAAATGACAGGATAAAGATAACTTACCGAGAGGTAATTACCCTGATAAGGACAGTTATTATGATGAGGAAGAGGATTAGGATAATGCTGGTAGTCATTGTCTTAATTATAATTGTTAGACAAAAATGGTGGTGGCAACGCTTATGGCAGTGCCAGTTATAATAATAATAATAATAATAATAATAATAATAATAATTATTATTATTATTATTATTATCTTTTTATTTTATCCCTGGGTAGGTAATGTAATGGTCTGTAGAAGATTAGCTGGTCTCAGACCTATTGCCTGCATGAGGACGTTCTGAATGATACCTGGTACCCACAGTGGTACCTGGTCTGGCGTACCACCATCCACACTCACCCAGGTTGTACCTGGTCTGGCGTACCACCCTCCACACTCACCCACAGTGGTACCTGGTCTGGCGTACCACCTTCCACACTCACCCACAGTGGTACCTGGTCTGGCGTACCACCCTCCACACTCACCCACGGTGGTACCTGGTCTGGCGTACCACTCTCCACACTCACCCACGGTGGTACCTGGTCTGGCGTACCACCCTCCACACTCACCCACAGTGGTACCTGGTCTGGCGTACCACCCTCCACACTCACCCACAGTGGTACCTGGTCTGGCGTACCACCCTCCACACTCACCCACAGTGGTACCTGGTCTGGCGTACCACCTTCCACACTCACCCACAGTGGTACCTGGTCTGGCGTACCACCCTCCACACTCACCCACGGTGGTACCTGGTCCGGCGTACCACTCTCCACACTCACCCACGGTGGTACCTGGTCTTGCGTACCACCCTCCATACTCACCCACGGTGGTACCTGGTCTGGCGTACCACCCTCCATACTCACCCACGGTGGTACCTGGTCTGGCGTACCACCCTCCATACTCAAAACGGTGGTACCTGGTCTGGCGTACCACCCTCCACACTCACCCACGGTGGTACCTGGTCTGGCGTACCTCCCTCCACACTCACCCACGGTGGTACCTGGTCTGGCGTACCACCCTCTATACTCACCCACGGTGGTACCTGGTCTGGCGTACCACCCTTCACACTCACCCACGGTGGTACCTGGTCTGGCGTACCACCCTCCACACTCACCCACGGTGGTACCTGGTCTGGCGTACCACCCTCCACACTCTCCCACGGTGGTACCTGACAGATTTTTTTCAATAGTCTTAAATGAATGTTACAAACGCTTAAAAATTATATTATGCAGAGTTAACCTCGGATGACCCAGTAAATTCAGACACTGACTTACACTTCTCAGAAGCAACATTTTCCATTTATTCCACAGAAACCAATTTGATCATTAAAACTGACACATTGGCACTTACACAACCTAACATCAAGGCGAAGCCTCCTTTTAGGAAAACACATTGACACTAAGAGTTTGAAGCCGACCAGAAGATGCGTTCTCCATTTTTTTTTATAAAATCCAACAAAATTTCCACTTAAGCCTTAAAAGCATTCATCCACTTCATAAGTTTCAACACTTAACAGTTGATGTCATTCAGAATTGTGTTGTTGATGAACGAGACACATGTGCAACACTTGTGCATTACTTGTGCAACACTTGTGCAACACTTGTGCGACACTTGTGCGACACTTGTGCAACACTTGTGCGACACTTGTGCAACACTTGTGCAACACTTGTGCGACACTTGTGCAACACTTGTGCAACACTTGGGAACCTTTATTGTAAAAAGGCTTCGGCAGCCAGTGGCTTCTTAATTAAGTTATACAATATGACTGAGGGACTGATTACCTCAAACTCCTCCTCATCGGCCACCATTCTTCTCTGTATTGGACTGAAGAAACCACTGGCTGCCGAAACCTTCCCTTCAACTTGTAGATTTGCTAAACCATTTACTACATCACTTTTTTTTTATTCATGAGAAAGTGATAAACCCCAGAGGTCAAATAGTGTCTGTGGTTTAAGAGGAATTCAGATTCGATCCAAGGAAGGGTAGGATAAATCTGGATCCTTGGATCAAGAACCCCCCTCCCTCACCAGCATCAAAGCTCCCTCATGAATAGTTATTGTTAAGATGTTTGAGTTGGAAAATTGATGGGATGAAGTGTTCTTGTGGTGTGAACAAACTAACAAGAACAATAACAGCAACAACAACAGGAAGACCAACAAAAACAACAGGAACAGAACAAAAAAAACAGCATTAATAGGAACAATCACAACAAACATAAAAGCTATAAAATACAATAACCATCACAATCACATTAACAACGACAATAACAACAACAACTAACAATACAAGCAGACTTCAACAATTCAATATTAAACATAAACCCAGAGAAGATTTAAGTGTGGAATATGTCCTTCTTGCACTCTTAAAGCTGCGTTAAGGGGCATAAAATGTAACTCCGGTAAAGTTTATAATATTTTTAACGACCTGGCTAAGCGAGGTGACTCTACTCCCGCGTGTTAGGTGCCTACTCCACACTACTGACTAGGTGGTCCTCGGAAGTGACTAGGTGGTCCTCGGAAGTGACTAGGTGGTCCTCGGAAGTGACTAGGTGGTCCTCGGAAGTGACTAGGTGGTCCTCGGAAGTGACTAGGTGGTCCTCGGAAGTGACTAGGTGGTCCTCGGAAGTGACTAGGTGGTCCTCGGAAGTGACTAGGTGGTTTTCGGAAGTGATTAGGTGGTCTTCAGACGTGATTAGGTGGTCCTTGGAAGTGACTAGGTGGTCCTCTGAAGTGGCTAGGTGGTCCTCGTCACTGACTAGGTGGTCCTCAGAAGTGGCTAGGTCCTTGGAAGTGTCTAGGTGGTCTTCGGAAGTGTCTAGGTGGTCTTCGGAAGTGTCTAGGTGGTCTTCGGAAGTGTCTAGGTGGTTCTTGGAAGTTGCTAAGTGGTCCTTGGAAGTAATTAGGTACCCTAAGTGTCGTGTGTGTATGTGTGTGCAGCAAGCCACAAGAAAGAGGACAAATAGCCATCTTCAGAAGCACAGTTAGTGAAGGAACCAAGCAGGGTTGCCCAAGGAGCCAGAAACTATAGAAGGAACCAGACGCCACATGTTCTCTCGAAGTTACGCGGTATCCTATAGGAAAGCTACTGGAGAAAATGTACAAACTTAAGATAATTGCAACACTATATGTAATATTATTGCAGTTGGTAATGTTGTGTGTGTTTATATGTGATGAGCGTCTTACAGACGCCACCTGGGCGGTTAAACTCGAAAGACAGTTAGGTATCTTTATTCCGAAACGTTTCGCCTACACAGTAGGCTTCTTCAGTCGAGTACAGATGAGTTTGTAGAGATATTCACGCTGTTAAACTCTCAGAACCCAGCACTGAGGCTGACACGTCTCCCTGATTATTGCCGCCTCATAAACTCTCAGCACTTAGTTACCTAATTATTTTTATTTGATTATTGTGTCTGCCCATTTTGCTCCTGCACAAAATACCTGTGACTGGCAGGAAAGAAGCTGTTACCAGTGACCCGCCTTACCTGTTAATTAATAGTGCACTCCTGCAAGACTTCCTGCAAGACTAGCCGTTATTGTATATACTTTGATTATAGTAAAACTACTTGTTGAAAATCTTGAGAATGTTTGTGTTTCCCTAAAACAGACCACAGCTAATATACTATTACGATAACCATGAAGGTGGTCCCCAGAAGTGACTAGGTCTCTAAAGTGACTATGATGTCCTCGAAAGTGAATATGTGGTCCTAGGAAGTGACTTTATTGTTCTCGGAAGCGACTATAGGATAATACTGGTTTGTTCGTTGGTTTCTACAGTACTTCACTTTCTAGTGTCTGGCCAAAATAACAGCACATGGAATACGAGACAAAGTTTATACCTGGATAAGTGGCTACGTCATAGACAACAAACAGGGAGTCGCACTCACTGGAAGGTACCTGAGTGACTAGACGTAAAGAGCAGAGTTTCTCAGCCTTGATCTAGTCTTCTTTACAGTGTACATAAATTATCTCTAGGTGGAGTTAACGTCTATGAAAAGAAAATTTGCTGTTGACGCCAAATTAGGGAAAATTGCAGCATCCAACGAAGACCGAGTATTCAGAGTGACCTGGACAGGTTTGCACTATGGTCGTAGACAAGAGCCAAGTATTGCATTTTGAATACAACATCAGTCTTAGAGATAAATACGAAATCTTTAGCATCAGCCTAACCGAACCAAGAGAAAAAAAAAACATTGGAGTAATCATAAGCAAAGACCTGAAAAGTACCAAAAAATACCTGTTTGCGAGAAGCAAAATTAATAGAATACTAAATTTCATAGCCAGAAAATTCGAGCACAAAATTCCAAATACAGTAATGATGTTAATGGTGTACAACACACATAAGTTGATTAATGAGGAGTGAGACACATGCAAGATTGTTCCATATGTCTTACAACATATTCACTCTGTAATGCATTTGTTAGACCGCATCTTGAATATGCCGTCCAGTTTTGCCAACAATTTAAATAAAACAAGAAGATATATTAAAGAGGGTGCAGAGCGGAACTACCAGACTAGCACCATCACTCAGAAACAACCCTTATGAAGAGAGACTCAAAGAACTCAACATGTTCTTTTAGCAAATGTAGACAACGAGATCTTATTCAAACCTTTAAAATACTGAATGCCTTTGACACTCTGACGTAAAAAGCAATTTGAGGTGATGAATGCGTCCATAACTCGAAAACAGTGGAATGAAATGGCGAGGCAGAAGACACGACATGAATACATGCAAAGTTATTTTTTTGCACATGGAATTATAGGAAAATGGAATAAACTACTGCTAAAGTTGTAAAAACGAAGAAAATACAGTCATTCAGACGTCAGATGGACAAACACTTTGCAAGAACAGGATTTAATTCGATACTACACCTGGGCAATCTAAAGTTAACGGGTTCCTGGTGATCTGTTCAGAAACTGCATCAGGACGATCAGCTGACAACGAGGCAGCCAAGTTAAGAACAGTTGAAGTAACAGAAATGGTGTCAACCAGAAGAAGAACCACTGGTATACACAGCTCAGAGTGCTGGTGGAGTAACACGAGTAAATACAGAAACAGTACTAATTTAGTAAAGGTAGTGGTAGCCTATGCCTTCCATCCAATTTTGTGTTCTCTGTAATTTCCATGTTATTTTTCAATATAATACGGGATATTTTTAACCCTGTTTTCATGCCAGCGGTGGTCGGAGAGAGTTGAGGGTAGAAAATACATGATTGTCCTTAATCTAAAGAGACGCAGATAGTTCTTATCAGTAGACAACCTCGGTGTGAATTTCCAAGCCCTCTGTTATTTGTCTTTCCCTTGTACTGTTTTTTCTCCAGTTCCCTTGCCAACTATTCCCGTGTTCCCGTACCAGCTCTTCGCTGCTGTTACCTTCCCTGCTTTGTGTTCATTCCCCCTGCCTGCTTTGTGTTCATTTCCCCTGCCTGCTTTGTGTTCAGTCCCCCTGCCTGCTTTGTGTTCATTCCCCCTGCCTGCTTTGTGTTCAGTCCCCCTGCCTGCTTTGTGTTCAGTCCCCCTGCCTGCTTTGTGTTCAGCCCTCTTGCCTGCTTTATATTCAGTCCCCCTGCCTGCTTTGTATTTAGCCCCCTGCCTGTTATGTATTTAACCCCCTTGCCTGCTTTGTATTTAGCCCCCTTTCATTCTTTGTGTTCTCTTATCTTCTTGCACGATCCAGTTCCCTCACTTTGTACTCCTGTTCCATTGTCTGCCTTCTGGGTCATTCCATTCATTTGCAATCTCGTTTCGTTGTCTGCTTTGTGATCCATCCATTACTCTGTGGTCCTATTCCATTGTCTGCTTCGTGGTTCTAATATCATTGTCTGGTTTGTGGTCCGTTTTACTATTTCCTCCGTTTTTTTTCTTTCCTAGTTTATTTACAATCTTTCATCTTACTTATCACACTTTCTTGATTTAATATTTAATCAGAATTTTTATATTTTATTGCCCGTTGTTTACGTTTGCCCGTTTTTCTAAGTGATTCTCTGGTTCGATGGGAAAGATACTACTGCTGAGAGGAACGTTTCGCCCGTGGCAGGCTGCTTCGGTCATTACACAGGAATGTAAAACAAGCAGATTTATAAAATCGTAGTTAGGTGAGTGGTCAGGTGCGTGAGGTCAATGTGTCGTGTGAATTGCGAGATAGGAGCACTGCAGGAGACTTACCAGTCCTCCTGATGACTTTTTTATGAGTCAGGTTAAAGGTTTGGTAAAACTGAAGCGCCTTGATTCTGTTAAACTGTATTTTGTGTTTGGATGAACGCAACTTCCAGACATCTGCGTCGTGTTTGGTCCATTTCTTATAGGTTCACCTGGGCGTCCTTCTGATAAATCAGGTGGGCAGTCCGATCCCTATGTATGATGCAGGCGTTACTTATGTTGTGAGTCCTACAGTCACACTGGTGTTCTTTCAACTTAATCTGTAGGCTACGAGTGGTCTCTCCTATGTATTTCTTGCCACAACTACCGTAGGGAATTATATACACACATGCGTTGCCTTTTTGCCTGATCATGCTTTTGCTGTGCTTGATTTTATAGTGGCAACACCTGGAATATGTTGGTTTTGGTGAGGGTGTGTGTAATATGTCCTGCAGTGGACCTGTAGAAATGATGAGTAATGTCGGTGTTGTGCCCTGATTCCGGTGTAGTGAAAAATATGTATGCAAGATCCCTGCATTCCCAGATGATTATTGCAGGAAATTTTAGTGCCCGTAAAATGTCTTTTAAAGTGTTGCAGTCTTTCTCCAGATATTGAGGGTTGCAGATCTTTCCGGTACCTGGAAACTTGCCAGCGAGTGAACCTTGTTTGGTTCTTCGGTGATGGTTTAAGTAGTAGTAGTGTATCATGTGAGATTTGTTGCTAGGTTTTCGGTATTCTTTGAATGAATGGTTCCACACTGTAAAGGTTGGGTAGAATGTCGGCCACATAGCAAAATCACATGAACATTTTGTGTATGACGTTGATAAGCCTTTCCGGGCCTTCAGTGATTGCATATACAGATTCGCCAGAACGGCACTGGTTGCCGAGGCCGTGCCCATGTCGAATTTTTGTCTGTAAAACAAATTGCCGAAAGAAAAGTAATTAAAATTCATACATACTTCAATTAATTTCACGAAATATGGGCATGGTACAGGCAAGTCCAAGTCTGGCCTCAGCTTGCATGTAATAATTCCATGACTTGGTCAATGGGAACTCTGATGAAGAGGCAGGTCACTTCTAGAGTGGTTAATTTTTTGCTTTTGATGTAGAAGTCTTTCATCTCGTTGAGTAAATCCACGGGTGGCGAAGATGCGAAATGCTGATAGAACCGAGGAGTTTAGTCATTTGTTTTGCCAAAACATCTGCCAGGACGTGAGGCGCACTGCTGCTGCTGGGTGTTATAGACACTTGTGGCTTATGACTCTTGTACAATTCATACATGCCAGCTGCTGTGGTGGTTAGAGGGAAGATGTCACAGCTTTTTACCTTGTTCTTTTACATCAAAATTTCAGAACATTGGAGAGAAAAAAATTGGTGTATGTTTCTAGCTTGATTTTGGAGATTTATTTATAAGTGATGGTAACACACAGGAGCTCAGGCCACTACTGATATATGTGGTGCAGTCTGTGATGACCAACCCACTCCATTTATGCGCCCTGGTGACCCTGATAATGACGTCACGTTCTAAAACTTTTGATAGCTGCTGTGAAGTGTTGTGGGAGCGATAGTTTAATGGCTTCTGACAGTGAGATGGCTAAGATGCCCCGGATAAAACCTTTCTGGAATTCGGAATCAATGTAGCGATTGTTACTGGTGATCCAGTGAGGATGGTCTGTCTTCCAGGGACGAGGATCCAGCGAGGATATTCTGTCTTCCAGGGACGAGGATCCAGCGAGGATATTCTGTCTTCCAGGGACGAGGATCCAGCGAGGATATTCTGTCTTCCAGGGACGAGGATCAGAGCCTGGATAAATAGTTTTTTATATGGAAATATTCGGTTTCAAGTTGGTGTTCGTATTAATAGATTAATTCCGGACTGTGACTGAAGACTACACTCGGGACTGCGCGCTGGGGACTGGCCAATCGCGACTACACATTCTGGACTGTGCGATAGTGAATATCCGTTCGTGAAGTGTTTTGTATATATAGAAATAGGCAAATAAGATTATTCAGTTTCGTGAGAGAGAGAGAGAGAGAGAGAGAGAGTGAGTGAGTGAGTTTCCTTTGTGAGGGATGACTGGTTTAATGTGCTAAGAGTTTCAGAAATGTGATGACGCTCGCTGGTATAGCGTCATTGTGTGTGGATCAGCAACTTGGAGAGGCTACTGTGTTTGGCTGTGTGACCAGCATCACATACTGGGAAGGTAGCAGCTACCATCACATACTGGGAAGGTAGTACCTACCATCACATACTGGGAAGGTAGCAGCTACCATCACATACTGGGAAGGTAGCAGCTACCATCACATACTGGGAAGGTAGCAGCTACCATCACATACTGGGAAGGTAGCAGCTACCATCACATACTGGGAAAGTAGCAGCTACCATCACATACTGGGAAGGTAGCAGCTACCCTCACATACTGGGAAGGTAGCAGCTACTATCACATACTGGGAAGGTAGCAGCTACCATCACATACTGGGAAGGTAGCAGCTACTATCACATACTGGGAAGGTAGCAGCTACCATCACATACTGGGAAGGTAGCAGCTACCATCACATACTGGGAAGGTAGCAGCTACCATCACATACTAGGAAGGTAGCAGCTACCATCACATACTGGGAAGGTAGCAGCTACCATCACATACTAGGAAGGTAGCAGCTACCATCACATACTGGGAAGGTAGCAGCTACCATCACATACTGGGAAGGTAGCAGCTACCATCACATACTGGAAGGTAGCAGCTACCATCACATACTGGGAAGGTAGCAGCTACCATCACATACTGGGAAGGTAGCAGCTACCATCACATACTGGGAAGGTAGCAGCTACCATCACATACTGGGAAGGTAGCAGCTACCATCACATACTAGGAAGGTAGCAGCTACCATCACATACTAGGAAGGTAGCAGCTACCATCACATACTGGGAAGGTAGCAGCTACCATCACATACTAGGAAGGTAGCAGCTACCATCACATACTAGGAAGGTAGCAGCTACCATCACATACTGGGAAGATAGCAGCTACCATCACATACTGGGAAGGTAACAGCTACCATCACATACTGGGAAGGTAACAGCTACCATCACATACTGGGAAGGTAGCAGCTACCATCACATACTGGGAAGGTAGCAGCTACCATCACATACTGGGAAGGTAACAACTACCATAACATACATGGAAGGTAACAACTACCATAACATACATGGAAGGTAACAGCTACCATAACATACATGGAAGGTAACAGCTACCATAACATACATGGAAGGTAACAGCTACCATAACATACATGGAAGGTAACAACTACCATAACATACATGGAAGGTACAGCACCATAACATACATGGAAGGTAACAACTACCATACATACATGGAAGGTAACAGCTACCATAACATACATGGAAGGTAACAGCTACCATCACATACTGGGAAGGTAGCAGCTACCATCACATACTGGGAAGGTAGCAGCTACCATCACATACTGGGAAGGTAACAACTACCATAACATACATGGAAGATAACAACTACCATAACATACATGGAAGGTAACAGCTACCATAACATACATGGAAGGTAACAGCTACCATAACATACATGGAAGGTAACATACCATAACATACATGGAAGGTAAAAACTACCATAACATACATGGAAGGTAACAGCTACCATAACATACATGGATGGTAACAGCTACCATAACATACATGGAAGGTAACAACTACCATAACATACATGGAAGGTAACAACTACCATAACATACATGGAAGGTAACAGCTACTATAACATACATGGAAGGTAACAACGATACCATAACATACATGGAAGGTAACAACTACCATAACATACATGGAAGGTAACAACTACCATAACATACATGGAAGGTAACAGCTACCATAACATACATGGAAGGTAACAACTACCATAACATACATGGAAGGTAACTACCATAACATACATGGAAGGTACAGCTACCATAACATACATGGAAGGTAACAGCTACCATACATACATGGAAGGTAACAACTACCATACATACATGGAAGGTAACAACTACCATAACATACATGGAAGGTAACAACTACCATAACATACATGGAAGGTACAGCTACCATAACATACATGGAAGGTAACACTACCATAACATACATGGAAGGTAACAGCTACCATAACATACATGGAAGGTAACAGCTACCATAACATACTGGAAGGTAACAGCTACCATAACATACTGGAAGGTAACACACTACATACATACATGGAAGGTAGCAGCTACCATAACATACATGGAAGGTAACAACTACCATAACATACATGGAAGGTAACAGCTACCATAACATACATGGAAGGTAACAGCTACCATAACATACATGGAAGGTAACAGCTACCATAACATACATGGAGGGAGCAGCTACCATAACATACATGGAAGGTAACAACTACCATAACATACATGGAAGGTAACAACTACCATAACATACATGGAAGGTAACAGCTACCATAACATACATGGAAGGTAACAGCTACCATAACATACATGGAAGGTAACAGCTACCATAACATACATGGAAGGTAACAACTACCATAACATACATGGAAGGTAACAACTACCATAACATACATGGAAGGTAACAACTACCATAACATACATGGAAGGTAACAGCTACCATAACATACATGGAAGGTAACAGCTACCATAACATACATGGAAGGTAACAGCTACCATAACATACATGGAAGGGAGCAGCTACCATAACATACATGGAAGGTAACAACTACCATAACATACATGGAAGGGAGCAGCTACCATAACATACATGGAAGGTAACAACTACCATAACATACATGGAAGGTAACAACTACCATAACATATATGGAAGGTAACAGCTACCATAACATACATGGAAGGTAACAGCTACCATAACATACATGGAAGGTAACAGCTACCATAACATACATGGAAGGGAGCAGCTACCATCCCATACAGGAACACGTACTTCATTAACATTCTCAATTAACATAGATGGAACTGAGGTTAAATGTTCGTTGTCTGCAGACACACTGCCCATGAACATTGACAGCAGTAGTTGTTGGGTGCTAGGTGGGTGTGTGGTGAGTGTGTGGTGGGTGTGTGGTGAGGTTATGAGTGTGTGGTGGGTGTGTGGTGAGGCTGTGAGTGGGTAGTTTGTTTTGAGTGAAGCTATAATATAAGATTTCTTCGGATTTTTAACCCCGGAGGGTTAGCCACCCAGGATAACACAAGAAAGTCAGTGCGTCATCGAGGACTGTCTGTCTTATTTCCATTGGGATCCTTAATCTTGTCCACCAGGATGCGACCCACACCAGTCGACTAACACCCAGGTACCTATTTGCTGCTAGGTGAACATGACAACAGGTATAAGGAAACACGTCGAAATGTTTTCACCCGGGCCCTCCGTGTGTGAAGCGAGAGCTTTAGCCACCAGGCCACCGGGGCCACCTATGAGTGGGTAGTGAATGTTTCTTGAGGCTATGAGGGTGGTGGGTGTTTGGCGAGTCTATGAGTGGGTGGTGGGTGTTTGGTGATGCTATGGATGGGTAGTGGGTGTTTGACAAGGCAGTGAGTGGGTAGTGAGTGTTTGGCGAATGTGGATGGGTAGTGGGTGTTTGGCGAGTTCATGAGTGGATAATGGGAGTTTGGCGAGGCTATGAGTGGGTAGTGGTGTTTGGCGAGGCTAAAACGCAAATACAAATTATTTTTTTCCAAATAAAGAGAAGAAGAAAGTTAGGGTCAATTAAAACTAACTTTAGTCAGCTTACTGACAAATAGAAAAATGTATGTTCGATTTTTTAACGATTTAATAAGAAGCCTCCTTGATGAGCCTATTGTGACTCGTGGTACTCATAACGGATTCACGAGGGGCCATTCCAGCCTTACTGATTTACTGACTTTCTTCAGTAAAGCATTTGTGGCAGTGGATCGTGATATAGAATACGATAGTGTTTGGATTTTAGTAGACTTTGATAGTACCAAACAAAAGACTTAAAAAAAGAATGACAGCTCATTTTATAGGAGGAATAGGTTCTGTCCACTGCTCGAGGCCTTGCCTCGAGCAGTGGACAGCATAAATAGGGTGAAATCAGAATTGGGATCGGTCAACAAGTGGCGTTCTACAAGGATTAGTTTTAGGCACGCTGCTGTTTATAACTTACATCAATATCCTTGACGAGAAAATTACAAGTGATATGAGCAAATTTGGCGACGACACTAAAATAAGTAATATGGCAGATTCGGAGGATCATGCCACTGTACAAAAAAGTGGCAGATGTATTTCAATATAAATAACCCTAGCAATCATAAACTAAATAATATAGAATTTGACCATGCAGTATGTGAAGAGGAGTTAGGAGTCATAGTAAGTAGTAATCTGAAGCAAAGACAACAGTACTTACGCATGTGTAATAAGGCGAATAGATTACGTGGATTTAAATCAAGAAGTATAAGCCATACGAGTTGCGATGTTATACTACAGCTCTATACATCATTAAGATGGAAGCGATTCAGTGATGTCGAGAAGTTGTAGGTAAAAGACACATGTATTGATCAAGACATTAAGAAACGTTTCGCCATAAAGGACTTCATCAGTCGTAATACAGAGACAATTAAGTAACGAGTATTTATAGTGACGGGAATCAGGTGACAAGCTGTGGGAAGGTGGTAGTAGTAGTAGTAGTAGAAGCAGTGATTGTTCAATTGTAGTGAGATGGATAGAATTTGAGATGGACGTATCAGTAATGGTGGAGTAACATATTAAAGGTAACGTCTTGACTCGAGAGTAATCTCAGAAGATGTGTACATGTAACAATGAGTAAACCAGTAGTGTTGCTGGCGCGGTTGAGTCATCCAGTGGCAGTGTTAATGTTGCATAGCATTCGTTTGGTCAAGGTTCTGGATGTACCATAGCTGCTTCTGTGTGTGTGTTTGTGTGTACTCACCTATTTGTGGTTGCAGGGATCGATTCAGAGCTCTCGGCCCCGCCTCTTTGCTGATTGCTACTAGGTCCACACTTTCCTTGCTCCAAGAGCTTTATTGTACCTCATCTTAAAGCTATGTATGGACCGTGTGTGTGTATACATGTACCATATAAGCAGGAACGTGCTGAATACGCCCAACTTCCTTAAAAATTTGACTTTTCCCCCCAAAAAAAAATTCTAGCTTGATAGATATATTTTTTTCATTAACAATGATATAAAAAAATTAGTTTTTGACTAAACCTAACTTAGTAACCTCACCTAACCTAACTTAAATTAGCTGATATTTTTAGCTAAATTCTGCCATTTATATCATAGATCAGTAAATTTATTTAATATTACTTGAAATAAATGTGTTCAGAACAACTTCCCAGCAGAATATATAAAAAAAAATTATTTTTTCAACAAAGTCATAACATTAAACACAACTGTAAACAAAAACTTATATACTCAGGCATAAAATACATCCTTGTGTGAAATGGACCCCTCCGATATGTTGAATTGTAGTGTTGCTACTTAGCTTATTGATGAATCCAAGAAGTCGCAGCCATCCCCGACATCTTCACAGAGGATACATGCATGGCCTCATTCCCCACGGGCTGTATGGTAAAAAACATACACGTGATTATAATATATTGCCCCAAAGGAGCGTATGCCCTATTAATAATAGACATCTCCAGTGAACACTAGAAAGGATAGGCCCTTCTAGCATCCAGCCTGTTACTGGCCTTTTGCAACAAAGTCAGTATCCTGGTCCAGTTATCCAGCATATTCAATAAGCTTCAAGAGGATTTCAACTAGTAGGGTACTAACCAAAGTATATAAATGAAGTTTGTTATTCAGCAGGTCAGACCAGCGTTGTTGCCAACGGGTGCGAAGGTGGGTAGCAATGACCGCAAAATAGTCCGTGAAAGGAAGGTCATGTACTGCTGACCGCGCAGCAGTTTCTGCCTGTTCATTGTCACTCACATGTTTGAACTTAAAAGTCCACGCATAACCGCCGTCAATAGGTAAATTTTGATGCTCCTGACATACAAGAACTGCGCAGTCCCCTGTCTGGCAAGAACATAAAACCATACCTTGCTCGTGTAACGTGAGCAATGGTGTTGACTCCACCATATATGGCGGAAATGCTGTTTTGATTTGTAGAATGCCGCTGATGAGTCACCGTCTTGGTTTCGATGGAGTTCACTCGCGGTTGGTTTCTACATTTGTCTTTTAGCAGTAATAAGAAGCTGCGCACACTTCTGAATATACCGCGATTTTAAACACTAAACACGCTGGAACAGAGTTCTTATCTTATTTCCCAACGTTAGTGGAGATTGAGGGAGAACGAACGCACACGACGAATGTCTCTTTGTCTGGTTATACACCGCGCCGTAAGTCTTTCCCTTAGGTATCTTAAATCAATCTAATCTCTCCTACGTCCCGCAGCTCGGTCAAGCTGGGCATCGCTGACCTCAGCACAATTCTACACTTGCTAAACACTGCAAGACGTTGCAAATCAAATGCTTGTGTTCTCTAAATACTTCGATCACTGGAGCACATGATTGTAATGTTCAAGTGTAGAAACTAATACAGCAGTTTACTATAACTTTTCTGCTCTGGCAAAGAATCACATTTATATCATATGTCCCACTTATTAATTCACATTGGTTGCAACCCTGGTCAGGTACTACGTGACTCTTGGCTGTTTGGGTTCGTCCATATGTTTTCAATTAAACTGTTGACCAATAAACCCAGACACGACGTCTGGCTCTTTCAAAGGGCCGGGCCCCTAAGGGCAGGGCCCTTTCTAAGGTCAGAAAGGGCTGATACCCCCCCTCTTTTGGATAATTTTCTCCACAGTGCTAATTCGGCACAAACACACTTGTCGAGTAGGCCTAACTCGCCGGTTCGGCTTAATAGGCGAGTTTGGTGTATATCTCTAGGGTGGAGGGTAGGAGAAGTAGGAGTCGTCCTAGGAGTGCTTGGAGGGAGGGAGTAGAGGAGGTCTGGGCGTCCAACAGGTTTTTGTGAGCGTATTAGATAGGTGTGAGTGGAGGTAAATGATTTGTTATGACTTGACGTGCTGGTGGAGTCTGAGCAAGGTAACACTGATGAAGGGATTCAGAGAAACTGTTAGCCAGACTTGAATCCTGGAGGTGGGAAGTAGAGTGCCTACACACTGAAGGAGGGGTGAGGGTATTTCCAGTTTGGAGGGCCATCTAAACTGTAATGTCAGAGCTTCTGGCAAGGCAGTGACTTAATGAGTAACTGGTCAATTAGCAAGAACTCATTTAAAATTAAGTTCTTTCTAAAATTTTCTCTTATACGTTTAAAGATATATAATTTTTTTTTCATATATGTTAATGTACCAAAAGAACCTTAGAAAACTTACCTAACCTTATTATAAGAAGCGCAATTTAATTTAGTCTATTCCAACTGAATATATTTTAGATAAGTTTACAATAATATAATAATAACGAAACACAATGAAATACATTTTTTTTGTTAGGTTGAGAATGATTTTATAGAAAAATTATATAGTATGTATATATATATATATATATATATATATATATATATATATATATATATATATATATATACATGGACCCTCGGTTTTCGTTGAAAATTCTTTCCAGAATGCTGTTTGAGTGCCGTTACCGAACGAATTTGTTCCCATAAGAACAAATGTAAATTAGATTAGTCGTTTCAGACCCCCAAAAATTTACTTACAGAAGCTCTTACAAAAATACATTTACATAATTTTTCGAGTTTGGAGATGAACGAAAACCGAGAGTCCACATATATGGAGGTAGAGACAATGTTTGTAAATAATTTCGCGAATTGTCATATATATATATATCGATGGCCAAGACAATTGCGCAATGTTTTCTGCAGACTGTACCGTCATTCTGAAGTCCCGAAGAGGTAACAGAAGTGCGTCGTTTCGTCAATTTAAAGCCTTAAAGAATTTGCATTAGTCTACTGTGAGTCGGGTCGTCAACCTGAGGACCTAGAGAGCTGTCAGAAGTAATTAAGATACCGCATAGAAAGTCATCAAATCCTTGAATGTAAAGTAACTGTGGCAGAGTTTCTGTCTATTGTACTAGAAGTTGTTATAATTTCTTGGTCCCGGAACAACTAGGTCCAGTAGTTGTGGTCTACGTGTCGGAGCTTCCAGTGTGTCAGACTGCCTGTTCTCCAGGAATCTCTTCCAACCAGTGTCGAAAATCCACCGTAACTTCATTCTAGACACGCTGCATTTTTAGTGTTTGGGAAGCAAGGGCTGGCCAAGCGCTCCAGCACCTGAGTATTGGTAGTGTGCGAGTTTTTTGTAAGCGAAGTTTCAGTTTTCTGTTAACACAACTGGATTTGTGCAGTGCTGTGAGCATGACAAGACCGTTTTAACGTTTTCGTGGGAATGTATGCAGACCTCGTCATAAATTATACTAAATGAAGTGTATGTTTTGGAATAAAAAATATAGTAAACTGGAAGTTATGGTATACATCTGCATGTGAATTAGGTATGCACAGTGAATGTTGGTGTATTCATCAGTGTGCCGGCACTGACGGAGGGACGTGGCCCTTGGACGGGCAGTGGCAGCACCGACCTCTGGTGAATCGATGTCTTCTCATTTGGTGAGTTTATTGTTAAGACAGACTGTCACGTATTCCATGAATAGTAAAGTCATTAAGTCAACACAGAAAGTGTTGAGGATGTTATTGGTTTTTGGTGTAGCAAGGATTCCTGGGCTTTACCGCAATCTAAATTTTATCATATCACATTAAAAAGTTTTAAAAACGATTCCAAGGTGGGTGTTCTCGTAGGGAGACTTGTGATACCTGATTTTTTTGTTTTCTTTATTTTTTCTCCCTACAATTTTAACTTACAGCTTCAGAATGTCTTATTCAATCAACTTCAACTTTTCAGTGCTGGTTCATAGGGTTCACGCCATTATTAGCATATGAGGGCGTCCGCTCATCACTTACAGAGGTCATTCCAATATTCATGGAAAAGGTCTAATAACTTTCAAGAGCCTCTGCTGTTTGGCTTGAAACATTCAAATTAGATGCCTCATGTTTCACTAATGGCGGAGAGTGAACTGAAGTGTTATTTGCATATGCAGATGTGTGTTGAGAAGTGTTTTTTTGTTGTGTTCCCATTTAGTTATGTTTAGTATATTTGAGTAGCTGATGCATCTTATGAACAGGAGAGTATCCATTAAATTTAGTTTCGTGTGCGGGCAAATTTGTCGATATGCTGAATCAGAATCGTTGGAATCTGTGCAATAACTGGAGAACGATTCTTCTGGTCAGTTTCACATTTTTTAGCCCTGGTGGGTTTTTTTTTTCATGCTGCAAGGCAATTTTTTCAATTCAGTAAACATTTTGTTAAAATTTGGAGTCACTGGAATATTTCTCAAACTGGACTATCTTAAAAAAACAAAATCATTTAATTTTCGTTGAGAATCATAGATAAATTTAAGACTAATACAACTACAAATGGAAAATTGAAAAAAATATTGAAAACTTGCATTTTTATAGTGTTTTGAAATTTTTTGAGTTGAGTGAACCCTTTAATACTGCACGGCGTGATTCCAGAGCCGTCCACCTGCTTCCTATAGTTTTCTCTTATGCTCTAAAGTTCTCGTTTAAAACTTCAAAATGCCTTGTCCAGTCTTCTTCAGATTTCAAACCCTGGTCAACTGTTACTGGGTGAAGGTTTGTAGAACAATTGACATGTGCAGGTGCTCTCTGCTCAGTGTTATATAGACCCTTACAAAAATTGATTTCCACGAGATTGCTTTAGAGATCTTGCGGTCAGTTTCACAATTTCAGGTATCGCCGAGTCACAGTATTTGTTTTTATTGGGTTAAAGCTATATACCTGAAGTATACCTGGAGAGAGTTCCAGGGGTCAACGCCCCTGCGGCCCGGTCTGTGACCAGGCCTCATGTTGGATCATAGCTTGATCAACCAGGCTGTTACTGCTGGCGGCACGCAGTCCAACGTACTAACCACAGCCTGACTGGTCAGGTACCGACTTTAGGCGCCTGTCCAGTGCCTGCTTGAAGACAGCCAGAGGTTTGTTGGTAATCCCCCTGATGTATGCTGGGAGGCAGTTGAACAGTCTTGAGCCCCTGACACTTATTGTGTTGTCTCTCAACGTGCTAGTGGCACCCCTGCTCTTCATTGGGTTAATGTTACATCGCCTGCCGAGTCTTTTGCTTTCGTAGGGAGTGACTCTCGTGTGCAAGTTTGGTACTAATCCCTCGAGAATTTTCCACGTGTATATAATAATGTATCTCTCCCGCCTGCGTTCTAGGGAGTACAGGTTTAGGAACTTCAAGCGTTCCCAGTAATTGAGGTGGTTTATCGCAGTTATGCGTGCGGTGAAGGTTCTCTGTACATTTTCAAGGTCAGCAATTTCACCCGCCTTGAAAGGTGCAGTTAGTGTGCAGCAATATTCCAGCCTAGATAGAACAAGCGACCTGAAAAGTGTCAACATGGGCTTGGTATCCCTGGTTTTGAAGGTTCTCATTATCCATCCTGTCATTTTTCTAGCAGATGCGATTGCTACGGTGTTATGGTCCTTGAAAGTGAGATCCTCCGACATGATCACTCCCAGGTCTTTGACATTAGTTTTTTCCTCTATTGTGTGGTTGGAATTTGTTTTGTACTCCGATGAGATTTTAATTTCTTCACGTTTTCCATATCTGAATAATATTACCTTTTTTCTATGTGTCCATAATATCTATATGCTTTTATGACCACTGTAAAAAAATATGTACTCAAAGCCAAACTTAAACTTACACGCTGGTCAACCTTACTGTGAAAACATTTTGGATTCATTTTCGCTTCTTTGGTTCCAGTTTCCCAATTTATGGATGAAATTGGGAAAATTGAAACGATGGTTTTTATGCAATATTTTTTGAACGCGTTATTCTGTTTGGCTTCACCTTTCAGTTCTCGTGAATTAGCAATGGAACTTCTGAGAGACTTCAAACTTAATGTGCTGGTGTATTTTTGGACATTGGTTTCTCTTTCGTGATGTTTATATCTTAATTTGCCATTTTTGTTAAAGAAATTGGAAGAATTTATAAATGCCTCTTCTGATTCGCTTTAAAATTTCATCACTGATATTTAACTGCACTAGAGAGGCTTGTAGTTATGCAACGCAAGGATACCTTTCTTGGATTATACAGCAATACTGGTCTCTTGAGATAACAAGAGAATGCCTCTTCAGTTTGGCTTCAAAGCTGCTGTTTCTTAGTGGAAAGTTTGAATTAGTTTCGGGATACGTATCTTCTAATTTGCCAAATTTATTGAAGAAATTTCTATGTTACTTTCCATGTGATAAGTTGTTAATATCTCTTCTGATTCAATTTAAATTTTCAGTGATAATATTTAACTGCATTAGAATCTCTGTACCATTCCAATAGTGTGTATGTAGTATAGGAGACTGGGGTTATGCAGTACGGGGATACCTTTCTTGGACTGCACAACGACTGAAATACAGAGATATACTGGAGTGATTGTTGTATGTGATGAAGATAGGCACATTTTGTGTGGACGTTTGTGGGGTTTCGTACACTATGTACTTCATCTTGTTGTAGCAGTGCTCCCTCCTTCTCCTGTAGCAGTGTTCCCTCCTTCTCCTGTAGCAGTGTTCCCTCCTTCTTAAGTAGTTGTGACTTGATCTTGCCTATCATGGGCCAGTAGGTCTGTTGCAGTGCTCCTTCTTTCCTATGTTTTTATGATTGTTAAAGTCCGTATTGTACGTACTGACCAGTTGTTATCTATCTTACAAGTGAGCTCGGAAGATAACATTATTTTTCCTCTTACGTGTAAACCAGGTCTCAGGCCAGTCTTCTGAGGCACAATTATTCCAGAACAGATGAGTGTCCATAGTTCTCACTACACGATACGTGATTAAATTCACTCATTAACTTTCGCTAATGGCTTCAACTGTTTCAGAATCTTGAGCAAACATAATGAAGTCAATGTAGTTGAAGACACATAAGCAAACACTTAGAATATTTCATTATAAAAACGTTCCAGTCCTGGGACTTCGTTCACTCCAAACATACCATTCAGAGTGAACACGGTCTCAGGACCGAAACGTTTCCACAATACAATGACCTAAGTGTTTGCTTACGTATGTTAAACCCCAACTTATCGGTATTATATGCCAGGTCTTCACCAAAGACAATATAACTAATGGGATAATAAAATTGTCAGATGGAATAAAGTGACCAGAATCAAGAGAAGAAAAGCTGCAATACGTTGTAGCGTATTTTGTTTGCTTCGTCTTAGAGCCATGAAGAAACAGCTCCGTTTGAGTCCAGTATTCCTGTCCTGTTTAACCTTCGTATACAAGCCTCGGGAGTGACAGAACGTGTCGCTCTGTACTTCCCGTGGCTTACCCACAGCTACTACTGCAACCACTTGTCTCTAACTAAAGTAATGGTACACATTAGTTCTTTATCATGGTTTATGTTAAATTTACGGCAGTGTCTGGCTTTGGTGTGCGCTACATGTGTTTGTATGTAATGGTTGTTACCGTCTTCCATGGTGTGTGTGCGCGCGCGCTCGTAATTCCCTCTCTGAATGAGCGTTTAGTAAATACTGGCAGCATGTCGACTAGTTCAGTCTAGTCCATTTTCACTTCTTATTGTTATTGATTTTACCCATCTTATCTACTTATACTTTTTTTCGTATTTACTCTGTTATATTTTTTTTTCCTGACAGTGAAAGGATGATTCACATAATATTCTGAGAGAGAAATCTGCGATGTCCTCTCATCTTTCGATCATCTCCTGTATATATTATTGTTTTTTTATGTCTAGTTTAAAAAAAATCATATTCTGGCATACCACTGCCACAGGGAAAATCATAGACAAGGGTGTGTCTTTGACTCTATAACATTCCTTGTAAAATATGCAATAAAGTTTATTACGGTCAAACTGGTAAAAGTCTTGAACTAAAATTAAAACAACATAAATATAACATTAGAACTGGACAAGATTCTAATGCTCTATTTATTCATGTGAGAGAATTTTTAACCATCCAATTGATTTTCAAAATGCTGAGAAAGTTGTATCAAGCAAGTCCATGGTCGACAGGAATATAATTGAATCATGTTTTGAAAATAATATGAATATTTCTTTTGGTTTATATGAAATGGATTCATTTATAATTAATAAAATATGGGAAGAATTTAATGATGCATTAGACAAGTAAATAAAAAATCTTAATGCTTGGGTAGAGTATCAGTTGTGTTTCACAGAGTCGGGTGTTGTGACGTGACTGTGAGGTGTAGTCTTGCCCTTATATGCCTTCCTGGTGACGGTTTGTTTTTATAGTTCCTTGATAATGTGAGAAATCACGAAATCTCTTGGAATTTCACTATTCTTTCATAGTGGTTGTTCTGCATATGTATATATATATATATATATATATATATATATATATATATATAGAGAGAGAGAGAGAGAGAGAGAGAGAGAGAGAGAGAGAGAGAGAGAGAGAGAGAGAGACAGACAGACAGACAGACAGACAGACACATAGATACAGGCAGGAAGATTTCTACCTGTTTCCATTACATATTTCTTAGGGAAACAAGCAGAAATCTTTCGGTCCGTCTGAACGAACATGGAAACGCCAGCAAGAGAGACGACTTAAGGTACGCCCGTGTCATCCACAGGCACTCCACCGGACATTTGATGAATATTTCTTAGACGCAGACGATGTCTGGGAGCCTCTCTAATCGCCGTCATCGACACCATAGAACATAATTCTGGAAACTGCAAAATTTCTAAAACACAAGAGTCCAATGATCACATTGTCTACCCGTTATCATCCCTATATGACAATTTTTTCAGGTCACCATGTGTCACTCGCATGGTGACCTGAAAGTGATCAAGGCCCCAGGACCGAAACGTTTTCTAATAAATATGTCGTAGTTTTTGCTTACGTGTCTTTCTAAACCAATTTGTCGGTATTTATTACCAAGGTTTATACCAGTTATCTGAAGCGTCTGGTGTCTACTCCATGTTCTGCTCCTCTTGTCCTCTCCAATATTATAGTGAAACTGGCAGCTCGCTTTCTAACAGACTTAAGGAGCACATAAGATTTGTTCGCCTTACCAACACCAACAGTGCTCTTTTCTGTCATGTCAGGGATCACAGCAGCCCAAAATTCTGACGAATAATGAAATACTCGTCATTTAATACCAGTGGGAAAATACCTGACTCTTCTATGCTGGTATTTTTTTTGTGGCTAAATTGGATACATCCGCCACGTGCTGCTGAGAGTTAGAGAGTGAGAGCAAGAGTTGTGTTGCGGCTGTAACACTGCATCACACGCATAGTGTTACTGTAGGATGGAAGACAATGGTCACTGTAATGCATTCCACTGTGTTACCTGATCTACGTGAAGGTGGCTCCCACGTGAAGGTGACCCAGGTGAAAGTGGCTCCCAAGTGAAAGTGGCTCCCACGTGAAGGTGACCCAGGTGAAGGTGGCTCCCAGGTGAAGGTGGCTCCCAGGTGAAGGTGGCTCCCAAGTGAAGGTGGCTCCCAGGTGAAGGTGGCTCCCAGGTGAAGGTGGCTCCCAGGTGAAGGTGGCTCCCACGTGAAGGTGGCTCCCAAGTGAAGGTGACCCAGGTGAAAGTGGCTCCCAAGTGAAGGTGGCTCCCACGTGAAGGTGACCCAGGTGAAGGTGGCTCCCACGTGAAGGTGACCCAGGTGAAAGTGGCTCCCAAGTGAAAGTAGCTCCCACGTGAAGGTGACCCAGGTGAAGGTGGCTCCCAGGTGAAGGTGGTTCCCAGGTGAAGGTGGCTCCCAAGTGAAGGTGGCTCCCAGGTGAAGGTGGCTCCCAGGTGAAGGTGGCTCCCAGGTGAAGGTGGCTCCCAGGTGAAGGTGGCTCCCAAGTGAAGGTGACCCAGGTGAAGGTGGCTCCCAAGTAAAGGTGGCTCCCACGTGAAGGTGACCCAGGTGAAGGTGGCTCCCAAGTGAAGGTGACCCAGGTGAAGGTGGCTCCCAAGGGAAGGTGACCCAGGTGAAGGTGGCTCGCAAGTGAAGGTGGCTCCCACGTGAAGGTGACCCAGGTGAAGGTGGCTCCCAAGTGAAGGTGACCCAGGTGAAGGTGGCTCCCAGGTGAAGGTGGCTCCCAAGTGAAGGTGGCTCCCAAGTGAAGGTGGCTCCCAAGTGAAGGTGACCCAGGTGAAGGTGGCTCCCAAGTGAAGGTGACCCAGGTGAAGGTGGCTCCCAAGTGAAGGTGACCCAGGTGAAGGTGGCTCCCAAGTGAAGGTGACCCAGGTGAAGGTGGCTCGCAAGTGAAGGTGGCTCCCACGTGAAGGTGTCCCAGGTGAAGGTGGCTCCCAAGTGAAGGTGACCCAGGTGAAGGTGTCTCCCACGTGAAGGTGACCGAGGTGAAAGTGGCTCCCAAGTGAAGGTGACCCAGGTGAAGGTGGCTCCCAAGTGAAGGTGACCCAGGTGAAGGTGGCTCCCAGGTGAAGGTAGCTCCCAAGTGAAGGTGACCCAAGTGAAGGGGTAGGCTGCCCAGTGAAGGTGACCCAGGTGAAGGTGGCCCAAGTGAAGGTGACCCAGGTGAAGGTGGCTCGCAAGTGAAGGTGGCTCCCATGTGAAGGTGACCCAGGTGAAGGTGGCTCCCACGTGAAGGTGACCCAGGTGAAAGTGATTCCCACGTGAAGGTGACTCCCACGTGAGGGTGACTCCCACGTGAAGGTGACCCACGTGAAGGTGATCCACGTGAAGGTGACTCCCACGTTAAGGTGACCCAGGTGAAGGTGACCCAGGTGAAGGTGGCTCCCACGTGAAGGTGACCCAGGTGAAGGTGATCCGCCTGAAGTTGCCCAAACAGTCTCTGACATCATTATTATAATGATATAAAATACCGCTAAGTCGATGACTAAGACACAAACTCCGCTCTTCTTATTTCGGAAACTTTTTCGTCTACACAGTAGACTTCTTCAGTCGAATCGAGACGTGACTGAAACTGGAGAGAGCTGGAACCTACTGTGTAGGAGTAACGTCTCGAATATGAAGACTGCAAAGCGTTCCTCATGAGTCTTATTCATCACCAAGGAGTTACCAGCTTGTAGAGGACTTCTTGTGTCTCCAGAGAGCCTCTGGTCGCTCCTCAGGGAAGCACATGCTCCAGGAGAAGCACAGTGCTCCTACAAGGCGGTGCACTTCTCAGTGCTCTCTCCCTGGAGACACTGCTTGCTCTTACACAAGCTTAACAATTCTAAACGCACATGTCAGTCCCGAAAGAATTTTGTGTTTCAAGAGAAACATTAAACTAATGAAATGGCTCGTAACTCCAGAGAAGAAAATATGTTTAAGGAAAAAAATATGGAAAGTAATGGAAGTGGTTTTGTTGCTTTTGTTCAACGCTTTAAAATTTTTCCTAAATGTTCACTTTTTTTTTTTTAAGAAATATCATTGTAGTTGATTTGAAAATGTTTTATATGTTATTTCATGTACAAATATAACCAAAACTTGGCTTCATTTATGGTTTAAATTATCTATGCCGAAAGAAATTAGAGAATCTTAAGATGGTAATATCAGTCATTACTGGAGGTGGAGTAGCAGAAGGTGATCCTTGAGGAGGTAACACTGCAGGTGATCCTTGAGGAAGGTAACACTGCAGGTGATTCTTGAGGGAGGCAACACTGCAGATGATCCTTGAGAGAGGTAACACTGCAGGTGATTCTTGAGGGAGGTAACAATGCAGATGATCCTTGAGGGAGGTAACACTGCAGGTGATCCTTCAGGGAGACAACACTGCAGGTGATCCTTAAGGGAGGCAACACTGCAGATGATCCTTCAGGGAGGCAATACTAAAGATGATCCTTAAGGGAGGTAACAATGCCGGTGGTCTTTCATGGAGGCAACACTGCAGGTGATCTTTGAGGGAGACAACACTGCAGGTGATCCTTGAGAAAGAAAGAGAGAGAGACAACACTGCAGGTGATCCTTGAGAGAGAGAGGCAACACTGCAGGTGATCCTTGATGAGGCAACACTGCAGGTGATACTTGAGAGAGGCAACACTGCAGGTGAATCTTGAGGGAGGCAACACTGCAGGTGATCCTTAAAAGATCTATCATTGCAGAAACCCTTAAGGGATACAACATTGCAGATCCTTGAGGAATGCATCATTGTAGGTGATCCTTTTGATGTATGCACTGCAGCGGATCTCTGAGCAATCCAACATTGTAGATACTGGAGAGAAGCAACACTGCAGATCCTCGAAGGATCTGCAGAAGATCCCTGAGTGATGCTTCACTGCAGAAGATCCGTCAGCGTTGTATCACTGCAGAAGATCCGTCAGCGTTGTATCACTGCAGAAGATCTGTCAGTGTTGCATCAGTGCAGAAGATCCGTCAGTGTTGCATCACTGCAAAAGATCCGTCAGTGTTGCATCACTGCAAAAGATCCGTCAGTGTTGCATCACTGCAGAAGATCTGTCAGTGTTGCATCACTGCAGAAGATCCGTCAGTGTTGCATCACTGCAGAAGGTCTGTCAGTGTTGCATCACTGCAGAAGAACCGTCAGTGTTGCATCACTGCAGAAGATCCGTCAGTGTTACATCACTGCAGAAGAACCGTCAGTGTTGCATCACTGCAGAAGATCCGTCAGCGTTGTATCACTGCAGAAGATCCGTCAGTGTTGCATCACTGCAGAAGATCCGTCAGTATTGCATCACTGCAGAAGATCCGTCAGTATTGCATCACTGCAGAAGATCCGTCAGTGTTGCATCAGTGCAGAAAATCCGTCAGTATTGCATCAGTGCAGAAGATCCGTCAGTGTTGCATCACTGCAGAAGAACCGTCAGTGTTGCATCAGTGCAGAAAATCCGTCAGTGTTGCATCAGTGCAGAAGATCCGTCAGTGTTGCATCACTGCAGAAGAACCGTCAGTGTTGCATCAGTGCAGAAGATCCGTCAGTGTTGCATCACTGCAGAAGATCCGTCAGTGTTGCATCAGTGCAGAAGATACGTCAGTGTTGCATCACTGCAGAATAGAGACAAATAATCAGCGTGTCAAAAGATACACTTCTTCCGTAAGACGACCATCGTCTTTAAGAAAGACTCTGGAGTCTGGAAGAGCAGTCTGCTAACAGAGTGACTCAGTACTATTCATAAAGTTCCAGCCAAATACACACTGTATAGTTGTATGTGTTTACCGTCTTGACGTGAGCACTCACAACACACAACAGAGTTGTGTTGGTAGTGTTCTGTCTCATGTAATTTTCTAATGCTTGCAGCACTTAATGGTTCTTCCTGTAATGTATTCCATTGGTCAACTCTTTGAGAAGAAAAACTTCCTATTGGTTATTCCACTCTGCTTTTTCCTCAGTTTGGTATGGTGTCTTTTTGTTATCCTTGTTGCATCTATTAAGAAATCTTCTTTATCAAGACCTTATATGTGGTTATCATGTCTCCTCTCCTGCTATCAGCCAACATGACCACCTTTAATGTTTGCAACATTTCATCATAATTCATATTGCTCAACTCTTGTAGCCATTTTGTAGTTCTTTCAACATTTTCTAACTTATACAAGTGGGGTACATCTCTCAGGGGCCGGAGTGGTTGCATTAGTCAACTCGACTGAGGGAGTCATTGCTGACTTGTCTAGGACTTTAAACTGATAGATTATAGAGGTATGGGTGTGTGTGGGAAACAAGCAATCTGCAGTACAAGGGTTCAAAACAGCAGATATTACCAGGATACCTCAGGGATATGTTTCATAGCCAATGTTCAAAATAAAGTTGCTTGTAAAGGCAAAGCAATTAACAGTGACAGTAGAGGGCAGAGAGTGACTAGCTCCCTTAAGGTTTACTATACTAATAGTAAGAGTCTAAGAAATAAGATGAGCTAAAATTACTTGCATGTGCAGGTAATATAGATATTATTGCTATAACGGAGACCTGGTTCAACCTGAAAGATAGATAAATGCCTTCTGAATGCTACATACAAAGCTATAAACTATTCCACACTGATAAGGTCAACAGGAAGGGTGGTGAAGTGGCGATGTATGTCAGAGATCATTTAAATTGTTCTGTTAGACAAGATATAAGATTAAATGCATCGGACACAGAATCTGTTTGGCTACAGTTTCTCGAGGGTCGTGACAAATAAATTTTTGGTGTGATTTATAGGCCCCCAAATCTAGATAGGGAGTACAGTTAGCTGCTATGGGACGAAATTCATAAGGCGTCTAGATATGAAAATGTCGTGTTAATGAGAGATCTTAACTTTAGACAAATTGATTGGAACAATATGACAGGAAATCTGAGTCTAGTGACTTTTTTTATACGAATCAAGATTGCTTTTTAAAACAGTTTGTGACAGATCCAACTAGAGTAAACAATCTGCTTGACTTCGTTCTTGCCAACAAGGAATCACTAATTAATAATCTTGAGGTTAATGATGAGCTAGGGGAAAGCGATCACAAATCACTTAGTTTCATTATATCATAGAATTACCCAAATAATTGCAATCAAGTCTTTGTCCCAGACTTCCGCTTGGCCGATTTCATGGAACCGAGAAAATGTAGATGAATGGTTCAGAGAACCGACGAGTTGATAAATTAGACACATATGCAACACTTGGATATCTTTATTGAGGAAACGTTTCGCCACACAGTGGCTTCATCAGTCCATACAAAGGAGAAACGTGAAGAACAGGAGGAGTTTGAGGTAATCAGTCCCTCAACCTTGAGTCGATGTTGTCAGTCCATCAATCTTGAAGAGAATACAGCATATGTGCGAAGAGGTAGCTTATATACTGTAGGCAGGAGAGGTGTAGCAGTCGTAGGAGGTGTCACATTTAACCAATGTGGAAGTAGGTCGTGCCCAAGGGTTAAGCAAGCGAAGAATTCCCTGTATTAAGATACCAAGATGTTGCTGTGTCAGACAGGATGTAGATATCCAAGTGTTGCATATGTGTCTAATTTATCAACTCGTCGGTTCTCTGAACCATTCATCTACATCCTGTCTGACACAGCAACATCTTGGTATCTTAATACAGGGAATTCTTCGCTTGCCTAACCCTTGGGCACGACCTACTTCCACATTGGTCAAATGTGACACCTCCTACGACTGCTGCACCTCTCCTGCCTACAGTATATAAGCTACCTCTTCGCACATATGCTGATGGACTGACAACATCGACTCAAGGTTGAGGGACTGATTACCTCAAACTTCTCCTGTTCTTCACGTTTCTCCTTTGTATGGACTGATGAAGCCACTGTGTGGCGAAACGTTTCCTCAATAAAGATATCCAAGTGTTGCATGTGTCTAATTTATCGACTGAGAAATTACCTGGGTGGACTAAATTGAAACGACCTGACTATGGGTCAGGTAGGTGGTGTTGGTTGCCAATATGACGTTTTTAAGAGCATAGTTCTAGCTGCCCAGACAACGTATGTTCCAGGTAGGGAAATTAGATCAACCAAAAATGATCCCAGATGGATAAACAATAGATTAAAACATCTCAATGGTCAAAAGAGAGGCATATATAGGCGTAACAAAAGAGGAGAGGGGCAGTTAAGAAATCAATATATTCAATTAAAGAGAGAAATTAAAAAGGGAATAAGAAAAGCTAAGAGATATTATGAGGCTAAAGTTGCAAGGGATTCGAAGACTAACCCAAAAGGTTTCTTTCAGATATATAGAAGTAAGATTAGGGACAAGATAGGCCCACTCAAAAGTAACTCAGGTCAGATCACTGACAGTGATAAGGAAATGTGTTAAATTTTTAACTTTTATTTCCTCTCAGTTTTTGCTGTACATAAATAAATTATGTAGAGCAAGATGAAAATAAACTATGCACGATTAGGGTAACTAGTGACATGGTCCTCAGACAAATAGAAAGGCATAAATTTATTAATGAATCTCATCACGTTTTACAAAGGGGCGTTCCTGCCTTACGAATTTACTAATTTTGTTCACCAAGGTATTTGAGGAGGTAGATCATGGTAATGAATACGATATTGTGTATATGGACTTCAGTAAGGCTTTTGATAGAGTTCCACATCAGAAGCTATTGAGGAAAATTAAGGCACATGGAATAGGAGGGGAAATATTTTCCTGGGTAGAGGCATGGTTGACAAATAGGCAGCAGAGAGTTTGTATTAATGGAAAGAAATCAGAATGGGGAAGCGTCACGAGTGTTCCACAGGGGTCAGTGCTGGGCCCTTTGTTGTTCAAAATTTTTATAAACGACATTGATGAGGGAATAAATAGCGACATAAGCAAGTTTGTTGATGACACCTAAATAGGTCACTAAATTCATTCTAATGAGGACATTAGAGCACTCCAGGAAGATTTGAATAGACTGATGCAGTGGTCGGAGAAGTGGCAGATGCAGTTTTTTATAGACAAATACAAAGTTCTAAACATTGGACAGGAAAATAACCATGCCAGATATAAACTAAATAATAATAATAATAATATCAATATTATTTATATTAATATTACTGATTACGAAAAGGATTTGGGAGTTCTGGTTAGCAGTAATCTAATACCAAGACAACAGTTTACCTGGAGAGGGTTGCATAAGTGTTCGCAATAAAGCGAACAGAATCCTTGGCTTCATATCAAGGAGCATAAATAATAGGAGTCCTCAGGTTGTTCTTCAACTCTATATATCTTTGGTTAGGCCTCATTTAGATTATTCTGCACAGTTCTGGTCACCGTATTACAGAATGGATGTAAATGCTCTGGAAAACGTACAAAGGAGGATGACGAAGTTGATCCCATGTATTAGAAATCTTCGCTATGAGGATAGACTGAGGGCCCTGAATCTGCACTCTCTAGTAAGGTGCAGAATTAGGGAGGATATGAAATTAAGACACATGTGCAACATCTGGGTATCTTTATAGTAAACGTTTCGCCATGCAGTGGCTTTATCAATACAAAATCCTAGGACATAATATGAAGAGAGTAGAACTATATACAAAAGATGAGGTAATCAGTCCCTCGGCCTTGGAGTTGGTGTATTCAGCACCGTAGGTCTGGAGATTATGAAGATCAGGTTGGTGTTGTTGTATGTTCGCCGGTACATCCGGCCCGGGTCTTCTCCAAATGGTGACCCGGCATTGGCCCCCCTGGGTAGAGGGTGTCGGTCATCTTCTTCTTTCTTTCTTGCTGTGGCTCCCCATGATGGGGAGTGTCTTCTGACGTCGCATCTTCATCAGGAAGATCAGGTTGTTGTTGTATGTTCGCCGGTACATCCGGCCCGGGTCTTCTCCAAATGGTGACCCGGCATTGGCCCCCTGGGTAGAGGGTGTCATCTTCTTTCTTTCTTGCTGTGGCTCCCCATGATGGGGAGTGTCTTCTGACGTCGCATCTTCATCAGCAGATCTTGGTACTTCAGGCTGTGGTTCTACCTACATAGGAAGAAGGATTAGGGATAAGAAAGAAGGAGTGAGAGAAAGAATAGCTGTAGTGGGTAGTCTTGGTCGTCGTCGGGGTTCTCCGGCGTCGTCATCGAGGGGGCGGGTGGGTGGCTAGGACTGGGAGCAGTGTCTCCAAATCATGGGTGGCCAGGTAAACCAGCCGGGCTGCTTTGTCCTCGCGGGTCAGATCCCCAGGTGCCATCGGGAAGTGCCTGCGGCGAATGGACGTCGTCGAAGGACAGTCAAGCATGTAGTGAACTAGAGGCTTTGGAACCATCCGGTCGCAGTGGCGGCAAAGCTCCTCACTAACGCGTTCGATAAGGCGCTTTGCAGTAGGGTAGCCGAGGCGCAGGCGGTGGACGCTGACTTGCAGCTCCCTGTTCAGTTTCCTCATGTTTGGTGGGGGCTCCCTACGTGTCGCTCTGTCATACCAGTGCCGGCTCCGAGATGCTCCCGGTGCTGGTAGTGGGCGTCTGGCTGCCGAAGCTGCCCCCAGGTGCACCTGCCTGCGGCTAATGGCAATTGTAGTCGCAGGTTGGGCCACAAGTGTGGCAGACTTAGCCGCCCCATCCGCCGCATCATTCCCAGCAAGGTCGGTGTGGCTTGGTATCCAATTGATTGTTGCTTGCCGGCCCTGCTCGTCAAGTGAATGTAGGTCTCTTCTGATGGCGGTGAGGAGCCGGATGTTATCCTTGGGGTCCCTATGCATGATGGCCTGTATCGCCGCCCTGGAGTCGACGTGGATGACTGGAGGTTGGTGGTGTTCCTGGATGGCCCTCTGGATGGCGTGGAGTTCTGCCTGTAGGATGCTGCAGTGGTCTGGGAGGCGCCAGCCGGCCGTTAGGGAGGAGTGATATATCCCGGAACCCGTGCGGCCGGCCTCGGGGTCTCTTGATCCATCAGTGTAGTACACTGCACACCCGGGATGCTCCGCTGCAGCAATGCTTGCAGCTGCCCACCGCTGCAGCACGTGCTGTGGACAGTGACGCTTGCTGGCTGGCAGGTTTGCAAGGTGGATTACGACAGGTTCTGGTGCCCATGGCGGTGGCACGGTGTACCCATCGACTGGCCGGTCGCATCCCTTGTCCTCGAGGAGCGGCATGGGCAGGAGCTCCTGTGTCACTTCCGCAGCCGACCACAACCATAGTCGGACACGGCCTCCTGCGAAGTCGCCTCGCTGACGGTCAAGGAGGTCTCTCAGCAGGCGCTCACCACCCAGTAGCTGGACAAATTTGGCCAACCTCCTGGCAGCAACAAGGGCGATCCTGTCACTTAGGGGCTGCAGTTGGGCCTCTCTGTTCAGAGTCACTGTGTTGGTCCAGCCCAGGGCCCCCAACATGACCCGAGCCGCAGCATGAGGCATGAGGGATGAGCATGGGCCAGGGTGATTGCACCATAGTCGACTAGCGAGCGCACCGCCTGCACGTAGAACATCCGGAGAATATCGTGGCTGGCACCAGTCCTATGATTGGCCATGGCACGCATGGCCGTGACACGTTGCATGGCACGCTCCCTGACATGCTCTGCATGCTTGCGGAAGGAGAGTCGGCTGTCAATCCATATACCAAGATATTGGTAACTGCTGACCCAGTCCAGGTTGATGTCTGAGATCTTCAGCCTGGTATCAGGCACCTTGGCAGGAAGATCAGGTTAGGAGGCTTGGCCTTAAATAGGCGACAGCTGAATGGGACGGGTAGCAGACGAGGGCATAGTCACTGGTAGGCGGGATTCCCCAGTGTAAATAAGTCATACCCAAAGAGATGGATTAGTTGTAGTATTAAGGGAGGATATGATTGAGGTGTATAAATGGAAAACAGGAATAAATAAAGGGGATGTAAATAACGTGCTAAAAATATCTAGCCTAGACAGGACTCGAAGCAATGGTTTTAAGTTGGAAAATTCAGATTCATTTTGATATAGGAAAGCACTGGTTTGTTAAGAGTTGTGGATGAGTGGAACAAACTCCCGAGTGCCGTCATAGAAGCTAAGACTTGGTGTAGTTTTAAAAAAGATAAGTTAGATAAATACATGAGTGGGTGTGGGTGGGTGTGAGTTGGATCCGACTAGCTTGTGCGAATAGGTCTGCGCCGTGCTCCTTAGGTGGGTCATGGGTTTAAGCCGGGAGGTGACTTGGACCTGCCTTGCACGGGCCAGTAGGAATGCCGCAGTGTTTCTTCTTTCTTATGTTCTTATGTGTGTGTGTTTATGTGTATGTGTACTCTCCTATATAAGAACATAAGAAAGAAGGAACACTGCAGCAGGCCTACTGGCCCATGCGAGGCAGGTCCAATTCTCCCACCGGCTTAAGCCAATGCCCCGACCCAGCCAGGTCAGGTTACATCCACTTAAGGAAGGAGCACGGCATCTGACCTAGTAGCACAAACTAGTCAGGTCCAACTCACACCCACCCGCACCCACTCATATATTTATCTAGCCTATTTTTAAAACTACACAACGTTTTAGCCTCTATAACTGTACTCGGGAGTTTGTTCCACTCATCGACAACTGTATTACCAAACCAATGCTTTCCTATATCCTTCCTGAATCTGAATTTATCCA
>WNWK01015182.1:0-48717 GCA_009830355.1 Cherax destructor
TTACAGTGTTTGTCCAGCCAGCAATTGACACCAATTGCCCTGGACAGCCATTCATCTCCAACTCCTCTCCTTGGCAAAATACCACATATGACAGGGTTCCCACCTTCTTCCTAATTATGTCTATTGCTGACCTATACCTGCTAGTCAGGTCCTCACTCCTACGTGTGCCAACATCGTTGCCTCCAGCACTGAGACAGATAATAGGATTGCTCCCATTACCTCTCATGATGTCGTCCAGACGGCTAACAATATCCTCCATCCCAGCCCCAGGAAAGCAAACCCTCTGTCTCCTACTTCACTCTTTCAAGCAGAAGGCCCTATCCATATACCTAATTTGACTATCCCCAACAAGAACAATGTTTTTACCTTCCTTGGTGTCGTTCGTGATGTTCCCTGTAGTCGACTCACATTCATCGGGTAACACGGAGAATCGGTTCGATGTTTCCACAACATTCTCCTGGGTCTTCGTTGTTTCTACCTCTCCATCCATCTTCTTGATCTTTAACTTTGTCCCATGCATTCCAGCCACTGTCCAGGTTCCTTTCTTGGCTTTAGGATTCTCAACAGGAGGATTACTACGAATCCTCTTGTTTTCCTCAGTCAGTCGCTGTATCTCAAGCTTAGCTACCCTCAGTTCTTCCTTCAGCTGCTGGTAGAGTAGCTCAAGAGAGGACATCTTCTTCAGATTCACAGAGAGCACACAAGACACGTCTACACTACACAGCACCTCAGTCTAAGCATAGATTAAAACAACATAAATATAGCATTAGAACTGGACAAGATTCTAATGCTCTATTTATTCATGCGAGAGATTTTAACCATCCAATTGATTTTCAAAATGCTGAGGTTGTATCAAGCAAGTCCATGGTTGAGAAAAATATAATAGAATCATGTTTCATTAAAAGCAGTTTTGATAATAATATGAATATTTCTTTTGGTTTATATAAATTGGATTCATTTATAATTAATTAAATTTGGGAAGAATTTAATGATAAATTGGACTAATCTTAATTCTTGGGAAGAGTTTCAGGTCCTTTCTTATGTTCCTCTTCACAGAGTCGTGCGATGTTACGCTACTGTGAGGTGTAGTCTTTGTTAGTGTGATGTGACTGTGAGGTGTAGTCTCGCCCCTTATATAAGCCTTTCTTGTCATGTTTCCTGTTATAGTTCCTTGATAATATGAGTAGTCACGAAAGCGCTTGGAATTCCTCTATTTTTTCATAGTGGTTGTCTTGCATATTTTGATATCACCTGTTTACTGTGATCTTTTTGCATATATATATATATATATATATATATATATATATATATATATATATATATATATATATATATATATATATGTCGTGCCGATTAGGTAAAACTGGCCAATTAGCAAGAACTCATCTAAAATTAAGTCCTTTCTAAAATTTTCTCTTATACGTTTAAATATATATTTTTTTCATTTATGTTAATGTAAGAATTTATAATTTTGTACCAAGAGAAACTCTGAAAACCTACCTAACCTTATTACAACAAGCGCAATTTAATTTAGCCTAACCCAACTAAATATATTTTAGATACGTTAACATTAATTTAATAATAAACAAACACAATGAAATATATTTTTTTCGTTATGTTCAGAATGATTTTGGCGAAATTATTGCATACACAAATTTTCACTTGTCTTATATGGCAAGGTGAGCGTTGCTATTTAAGCCCAAACCACAAGTTTTACCTAATCAGGCATATTAATATGCAAAGTAGTTAGACTGTTGGGTTTAGTCCTGACTCTTTCTCTTCTACTTCAGCTCTTCCTCTCACCGGCTATTCTTCTTCTGTCCCAACTTCCCCCTCGCCCCTAGTGGGTCCTTACCTGAGAGTCTGAACTAACTAACTTACCTAATCGGCACGACATATATAGTATATATATATATATATATATAACAATGGCAGACAGGCGATCTTAACAATGCAAGACAAGCCACAGTGAGTGGAAATCTTTAGCTCAAGTACATTCACACTTCTCAGTGCATCATCAGGAGCTGTGCAATGTTGCAAGGGCAGCAACAGTATGGTAAGCGTGGCAGCAGCCAACATCTGAGGGAGAGAGGCCCAGCTGAATACCAACCACACACCGATCCCCCCACCCCCCACCCAATAGGCGTTGGGTGGAGTAGGCCCCACAGTTTGCAGATAGCATGGGGTAAAATAACTAGGAGATAGTTAATACCCAGCTCTAGGCTTCTAACCCCTGGGAATAGGTCATGGGCCGTAAGAAACTACATTACAGTAGTGGATCATTTACATACAGAATGTAGTTGATGTGTACAACCTTCTAACTAATGAAACAGAAGGAATAAATGACCTCATTTTGTTAACAGATAATACCCATTGTCCCAGAAAGTTCTAGAATATTCAGGAAATACTCTGTGTCAATTAATATTCCTGTGTGAATTCTCCTATTCAGGCTTTTCTTTCTTATAATAACTAGGCAATCATGCATTCGCTGCCCGACCACTGTGGTGTGCGGGTGTGCTGACAGGCGCCTCTGGTGGCCAGTTTTGTCAACTTCATTTTCTCAGCAATGGCGGAGACATACAGAAGAAGAGAAAATACAATGTGAACTGAGGTGCTTGTTAGAGCAATTTATCCATCTAATGCAGACGTTCTTTTACCTGCTATTCTATGTGATAAGTACAGATTCTCCACTGAAGATCTTTATAAGGAATTTCGCTAAATGGAGCAATGAGAGTGTTTGTGAAGTTGTCGTCGAGTGGCGTCTATGAATGAGCTGTAGATGATTATCAAGAGCAGTGAATGGTTGTGACGGAAGGTTTGGAGGTGCGTTTAAGGGACATATCAGCAACGTACAAGTGGATTAGGATATGTAATATCCCATTTGACGCATTTGAAGTGGATGTAAGGGATGTATTCAAGGCCTATGGGGTGATTCATGCAGCGATTGTCGGTAGGTGGGCCAAGGTGTCCATGCCAGGATGCCTGAAGGATCATACAGTCTGAAGATGTCTTTGAGAAGGCCTATACCCTCATATGTTATGCTGCCCATCTTTCGCATGCAAGTATATGTGACGTACACAGGGCAAGTGGGGATGTGTCGGCTCTGCGTCAGTCGGGGTATTTGGCAGTGGCATGCGAGAGACGAGGACTGCCACCCCAGCAACGACGAGGTGAGGAGGTGCAGGGGATTGGTGAGGAGAGCTTTTTCAGTCACCAGGAGAGGAATGTGCCATCTACAGGGAGTAAGGATGGAGGAGCAAGACAATGGAGTGATGTACTGGAGGAAGAGGAGGCGGTGGTCGTGTCCTTACCACCTGTGACACAACCAGAGATGGTGACGGATTGTAAGGTCAACGTCGGACAGGTGGAGGAGAATGGGTTGGTGGAATTGACGGGTCCTATGATAGAGGATCTGAGGACGTTGATTGATAGTCCACCATCCGCAGGTGAGGAGTATGAGATGAGGAATTACCCGGAAGTTACGGCAAGTCCAGGTGAAGTGCTGAGTGAGGATGTGAGTAAGGGTGTCTGAGGAGAAAGTGAGGATGACGTGAAAGTGTGCGTGGTTGAGGCGGATGTTCATAAGGAGGACAATGTTGTTAATGCAGTATCGGAAGAGATCATGGAGGTGGCGGGGGAATCCCGCAAGAGATCCAGTAGCTCGGCAGAGGATGATGTGTTGACGCCGGGTCAGAGGACAGGGAAGAAAGTGTTAGCAGAAGGGGTTAGGGGTGGGAGGGGGTGGGTAAAGGATAAGAGTGTAGACAAGGAAGGAGGAGTGCCCAGTGGGGGTGGGTATGTGGTCAAAGTAGGTGTATCACGAATATTGAAGCATGTGGGGAAACCACCTTTGAAGCATTCAGGTGTATAAGTATGAATGTTAGTGGCCTCCGTGCTGAGGTCAAGCGGTTGTGGGTTGAGAGTACTTTGCGGAGAGAGGGAATTGATGTTTGTTTTTCTCCAATAGCACAATTTTAGGTGTGGTAGGGATCTGAGGTTAAAGGGGTTTAATTTATACACAGGAAGTTCAGAACTTTTCAAGGGTTGGGTTTTGGTAGGTATTAGGGAATCCTGCCCTTTTCATTAAGGGTAGATTGGGTTTGGGGTGATATCCCGGTTTGTTTTCTTGGTGTTAATGTACCTAGTATAAAAGGGGATTTCATGAGGGTTTATTTAGTTTATGCATTAACTGGTCTTCCGGCAGTGACGGTGTTAGCGGGTGACTGGAATTGTGTTATAAGGAGGAATGACGTAGAACCAAAGGGTGCAGGTTGTGTACTAGCAGTGTTGAGAGAATTGTTGGGGGCGGTAGGGGTTCAAGATGTAGTAGACATTAGGCAGGTTATGGTAGAACATACGTTTTTCAGGAAAGGATATGCGGCACATTTGGATCGGGTGTATGTGCCATCAGGTATAAATGTGGAAGAGGTGCGTAATATAGATGTTGGGTTTTCAGATCACAGGGGTGTGGTGGCTGTATTGGGGTGGGTGGGTACCGTTAAATATTTTTTGGACTTGTGGAGGTTGAATGTTAGTTTGTTGCAAAGAGTGGGGGATCGTGAGAGATTTGCGGTATGGTGGGAGGGGCTCTGGGGTGGGGTTAGGGGTATTTGTGACATAGGGAAGTGGTGGAACTCGATGGCAAAGGAGGCGGTGAGGTTATTATAGGCATGAGGGGGGTGGAGGAGGCTGGGTATAGGTATGGGTTACAGAGATATTTGGAAGGGAGGTTACAGGATTGTTATGGGGAAGGGTGTCATCAACAGGAAATAGCATATCTTAAAGGCAGACTAAAGGATATTCAGAATGATGTTTTTAGGGCAATAAGGGTTTGTAGTCAATTAGAAGAGGTGTTATGGGGGGATAGGCCCTTGGAAACTGTATTAAGAAGGTCAGGTGTTATGAACGATGGAAGGGATGTGTGCTTATGCAAGGTACTGGTTTCAGAGTAAGTTTGTGGGTAGAGCAAGGGATGAGGTTTGTAGGGGGATTGTGTTGGAGGGCATTCAGGGGAGGTTAAGGGAGGAGGATAGGAAGGTGTTAGGTGGAAGGAATACGGTTGATGAGCTATGGCAAGCGGTGCAAGGATTACATATGGGGAAGGCACCTGGGGTGGATGGGTTGCCTGGGGACTTCTATGCATGTCATTGGGATGTTTTGAAGGATGTCTTAGTAAATGTGTTTAATCAAATGAAAGATAGAGGTACAATGGATGAGGTGTAGAGGACTAACGTGGTGGTATTAGTACCAAAGGGCAAGGACAGCGATGTTTTGAGAGGGTATAGGGCTATAACTTTGTTATGCTCTGATTATAAGATTTTTGCCAAGATACTGGTGAACCGAATGAAAAAGGTATTGGAAAAGCTTTTAGAGGAAGGTTGGTTTGGTATACCTGGACGTAGCATTAGGACGGGGCATAGGAGAATTAAGACTTTTGTGGAACAGAAGGAAGGGGGAGGGGTTCTAGGTTTAAATTGAGAAACTGCATATGATAGTGTAGATTGGGATATGTTATATGATATCTTAGCAAGGCAGGGGTTTGGCAAGGAAATTGTTGGGTGGATTAGGACTTTGTATGATGGTGCCTTAGCGAGGGTACAGGTTAATGGTAGGTTAGGGGTGCAGGTGAGGTTTAAGAAAGGTCTGTGGCAGGGTTATCCCCTGTTGCAGATCCTTTTTGGGTGTCTACAGGACCCCTTTTATAGGTTGGTCGTGAGGGAGGTATGGGATGGGGATGGGAAGTGGGGTTGTGAGTTGGGCATAGTTGGCTATGTCGATGACACAACAATCATGGTGGGGAGTAGTGAGGGTTTAGACAATGTAAATAGAATTATTGAGGTCTATGGAGGGGCTACTGGTATGGGCATCAATAGAGCGAAATCAAGGTTGTTGGAGGTAGGTTCGTGGGTGGGTGCGCCAATAGGGAGTTGGGGTGGGTGAATGTGTGTTAACAGCTTGAAAATCTGCTAGTTTTTTTTTAGTCATAGTAGTCTTTTGGCAAGGGAATTGAATTCAGAGTCTGTGGTGAACAAAGCGCTAAGTAGGTTAGGCGGTTTCAGTCCTGGTGAGGTAACGTTGTTGCAACGAGCAGTGGTCATGAATGTTCTAATTTATAGTAAACTGTGGTTTGTGGCGACTGTTTATCCTCTATGGGAGTGTCACATAAGGAGATTGATAGTAAGGGTTTATAGATAAATTTGGAGCTATGGGAGGCACTGGTTGGCACGTGAGGTTGTGACAGCTGGGGTGGAGGTGGAGGGTTTGGGGTTATATGAACCTCACTGTTGCGTTATTGTTGGGGAAGGAAGGGGGGGGCGGGTGAGGGCCAAATACGAGTGTGTGTGTGGTATGGTTTTATAAGGGTAGACGGGGTGTCAGGGAAAATGAGGGTGGTTTGTTATTGATGCTTCTGGTTACGGGTAGTACTTATTTATTTAAAAAAAATTAAAGTTCTTTTGGGTTAGTTGGGAGGAGTGTTGGAATGGCAATTAGTGAGGTTAGAGCAGAGTGGGTAGTTGGGGGAAGGGGGGGGGGGGGTGAGGGTTTCAGGGGAAGCTTGCCTATTTTCTTACCATGGGCGTCAACCCACTGTATTCGGTGGTGTGAGTCGACGCAAACTTTTGGTCGTTTGAGGAAAGAAATCTATAGGGGATGCCACTTGTGTGTGTGCGTCCTGTATGTTGGTGTATTTTGGACTTTAAGTCCTGTACAGTTGGTATGTTAGTATGTTTGTAGAGTGTGTGTGTGTGGGTGGAGTACTTCTTATTTTCTTTTGTGTTTGTTCTGTATAGCAGCCCCTGGTGTTTCTGTGTATCATTTGTCTGTGTTATACACAATGGACGACATATCGATTAAATAATTGACATAGTGGTGGTATACCTTGACAAGCATGGGTATAGGGAGTCTTTATTTGGTGTGCTTAAGGTTCTAGGAGCACTGTTGTGGTTTACAGCAGGAGGTTGGGTTATGTTGATGTCAAGATATGTCGAAGATGTTTTATTTTGGTTTATGCTGTTCTGTTTATGTGTAAAAAAAAATTGAAAACAAGGAACAATACAGTCCATTTTATCCCTATGGGTAGCATGTAATCTTGTTTTTTGGGGGTGGATGTAGGTGTGTGGGTTTTGATAAATTACAAGTGATTATAGGGCCTTGGTGTTGTAACATCGATGTTGTTAATTTAACTTTCAGTACAGGGTTCTCCCACTGTGTGGGATGTCGGGGATTGTTTGTGCAGATAATGTTTGTTATAACTTCTTATATGTTCTTTGTCGACACGGCTATTGTATCCGTGGTTTAAAAAAAAAAGGGAATTTTGACTGTAAACTGTAGTGATGTAATGGTTTAATTTTCTCTGTTGAATCTGGGTTTTTTTTTATCCCCTTATGTGTGTCGATGCTGACAGTCCTTAGCACCAATAGGGTAAAGACTTTTGCAGAGTCAGCTAAATGTTCTTATGTGATTGTTAAATTTGTTGTTGGTTGCCATAATATTGATGTCTTATTTTATAATTGAAGTTGTTTTAGTTAATATTAGTAACATGTGTGTGAAGGGTGATGGGAATTGTTCAGGGTGTAGTTAGGTTAAGGCAGAATATTTGTATTGTGTATAGTCTTGATGCAGTTTTAGCAGTCGTATTCAGACATGTTCTTTAAGGAAGGGGGGGGGTTGGCCAAGTAAACCAAGTTTTAAGGTTAATAAGATGATGTTTGTGCCTTGTATTATGACCTTTTAGTTTTGTATATGAATGGTTTTTAATAAAATATAAAAAAAAATAACTAGGCAATTCTTGATTATTTTTATTTTTAACATCATTACTTTCATTATTATACATTATCATTCGCTACTTTCATTATTATTGTTATTATTATCATTATAATATGTACATGCACATTCTTCTTCTTCACATCAAGATAGAGTTAAACTGACGATTTTCTTATCAATGTTTTTGAGAGCTTTTCGTATTTGTTGCCCAGAGTTCATAGATAAAGGAATCTCCAAAATTATTGAAATAGCTAATGATCTAAAATACCCAAGAAACGTAATTGATAAATCATTTAAAATAGCTAGAAATTCTTTTTACAATCCAAAAAAGGACCACCAACCTTATTCAACTAAAAATATATTGGTTCTCCCTTACCATGAAAACTTGGTTGAAATGTCTTCTCCAATTAAAAAGTTGTATTTAAGAATCTTGATACAGTAAAAAATACTTTTGATAAAAAATTTCCCCCAAAATGTTAAAGGGTGTGTCTATAAGATTCCTTGTCAAATATGTGATAAAGTTGATTACGTTCAAACTGTTAAAAGTCTTGAACTAAGATTAAAACAACAGAAATATAACATTAGAAGTGGACAAGCTTCTAATTCTCTGTTTATTCATTTGAGAGATTTTAACCATCCAATTTATTTTAAAAAGACTGAGAAAATTATATCCAGCAAGTCCATGGTCGACAGGAATATAATAGAATCATGTTCCATAAAAAGTAGTTTTGAAAATTAAATGAATATTTTTTTTTGTTTATATAAATTGGATAAATTTATAATTAATAAAGTTTGAGAAGAATTTAAGGTACATTAGACAAATTTTTTGGTAGAATATAAGCTGTGTTTCACGAATCACTACCTACCTAAATCATCATACAAAGTCAGGTGTTGTTGTGGGGTGGCAGTCTCGTCCTCATATGCCTTCCTCTTAACGTTTTGTTTTTATAGTTCCAGTGGTTGTTTTGCTATATATATATATATATATATATATATATATATATATATATATATATATATATATATATATATATATATATATATATATATATATAAATACTAAAGTAGCTGAAACATATAGAGAGGGTGTGGTAGGTAAGTTTGAGGTGCCAAGTGTAAATGATAATGGGGCCCTTTGACTGAACTTTGTATAGAATGGGGTTTGATTATAGGTAATACATATTTTAAGAAAAAGAGGATAAATAAGTATGCAAGATATGATGTAGGGCGTAATGACAGTAGTTTGTTGGACTACGTATTGGTAGATAAAAGACTGTTGAGTAGACTTCAGGATGTACATGTTTATAGTATGGCCACAAATATATCAGAACACTTTTTAGTTTTAGAAACAGTGAGAGTAAAAGGTAGATGGGATACAAGGAAAATGGAAGCAGCAAGTAAGAGAGAAGTGAAGGTTTATAAACTAAAGGAGGAGGCAGTTAGGGTAAGATATAAACAACTATTGGAGGATAGATGGGCTAGTGAGAGTATAGGCAATGGGGTCGAAGATGTATGGGGTAGGTTTAAGAATGTAGATTTAGAGTGTTCAGCAGACGTTTGTGGTTACAGGAACGTGGGTGCAGGAGGGAAGAAGAGCGATTTGTAGAATGATGATGTAAAGAGAGTAGTAAGGGAGGAAAAGTTAGCATACGAGAGTTTTTTCAAAGTAGAAGTGTTGAAAGAAAGGAGGAGTATATGGAGGGAGAGAAAAAATAGGTTAAGAGAGTGGTGAAGGAATGTAAAAAGAGAGCAAATGAGAGAGTGGGTGAGATGTTATCAATAAATTTTGTTGAAAAAAAGAAATAGTTTTTGAGTGAGATTAATAAGTTGAGGAAGCCTAGGGAACGAATGGATTTGATAGTTAAAAATAGGAGAGGAGAGTTATTAAACAGAGAGTTACAGGTATCGGGAAGATGGAAGGAATATTTTGAGGAATTGTTAAATGTTGATGAAGACAGAGAAGCTGTGATTTCGTGAGGAAGAACCAGTTGTGAGTGTGAGGGAAATTCGTGAGGCAGTGGTAGAATGAAAGGGGGTAAGGCAGCTGGGATTGATGGGATAAAGATAGAAATGTTAAAAGCAGGTGGGGATATAGTTTTGGAGTGGTTAGTGTTTTTTATTTAATAAATGTATGGAAGAGGGTAAGGTACCTAGGGATTGGCAGAGAGCATGTGTTGTTCCTTTGTATAAAGGCAAAGGGGACAAAAGAGAGTGCAAAAATTATAGGGGAATAAGTCTGTTGAGTATACCAGGTAAAGTGTATGGTAGAGTTATTATTGAAAGAATTAGGAGTAAGACGGAGACCAGGATAGCAGATGAACAAGGAGGTTTTAGGAAGGGTACGGGGTGTGTAGACCAAGTGTTTACAGTGAAACATATAGGTGAACAGTATTTAGATAAGGGTAAAGAGGTTTTTTGTGGTGTTTATGGATTTGGAAAAGTCGTATGATAGGATGGATAGGGGGGCAATGTGGCAGATGTTGCAGGTGTGTGAAATTATTAGGTACTTTACTGAAAGCAGTGAAGTGTTTTCATGAGAATAGTGAGGCTCAGGTTAGAGTTTGTAGGAAAGAGGGGAAATATTTCCCAGGGATGTGTGATGTCACCGTGGTTGTTCAATATATTTATAGATGGGGTTGTAAGAGAAGTGAATGCTCGGATGTTGGCAAGAGGTGTGGGGTTAAAAGATAAAGAATCTAACACAAAGTGGGAGTTGTCACAGTTGCTTTTTGCTGATGACACTGTGCTTTTGGGAGATTCTAAAGCGAAGTTGCAGAGGTTGGTGGATGAGTTTGGTAGGGTATGTAAAAGAAAATTAGAAGTGAATATAGAAAAAGAGTAAGGTGATGAGGATAAAATTAAATTAGGTAATGAAAGATTGGATATCAGATTGGAGGGAGAGAGTATGGAGGAGGTGAATGTATTCAGATATTTAGGAGCGGACATGTCAGCAGATGGGACTATGAGAGCTGAGGTGAATCATAGAATTGATGAGGAGGAAAAGGTGAGAGGTGCACTTAGGAGTCTGTGGAGACAAAGAACTTTGTCCATGGAAGTAAAGAGGGGAATGTATGAGAGTATAGTTATACCCACACTCTTATGTGGGTGTGAAGCATGGGTGGCGAATGTTGCAACAAGGAGAAGGCTGGAGGCATTGGAGATGTCATGTCTGAGGACAATGTGTGGTGTGAATATAATGCAGAGAATTCATAGTTTGGAAATTAGGACGAGGTGCGGACTTACCAAAACTATTATCCAGAGAGCTGAGGAGGGGTTGCTGAGGAGGTACGGACATGTAGAGAGGGTGGAACAAAACAGAATGACTTCGAGAGTGTATAAATATGTAGTGGAGAGAAAGCGAGGTAGGGGTCGGACTAGGAAAGGTTTAAGGGAGGAGGTAAAGGAGGTTTTGTGTGCGAGGTGCTTGGTCTTCCAGGAAGCATGCATGAGCGTGTTGGACAGTGAATGGAGACAAATGGTTTTTAGGACTTGATGTGCTGTTGGAGTGTGAGCAAGATAACATTTATGAAGGGATTCAGGGGAAACTGGCAGGTCGGACTTGAGTCCTCGAGATGGGAAGTACAATGTCTGCACTCTGAAGGAGGGGTGTTAATGTTGCAGTTTTATAACTGTAGTGTAAGTGTGCCGCTGGCAAGACAGTGATGGATTGTATGATGAAAGTTGCCAAAAATTATTCTAATAAAAATCAATGAAGACTAAACGTATATTGAGAATGAAAATATTTAAAATAAAACTGATCTTCGCTATCCACTTTCAAAATTTGAAAAGATCATACGAGCCTTTTCCCCCTTATGAATAAAAATTTGGTTCCTTAAAAATATACACTAGACTGACAAAAATCTTAAGAATATACAAATGTTTTGTGTTGCTGAGCATGCACAATTCTATTAAGTAAATGTGAAGAAATATTCTTTAGATTTACTTCAAGTAGAAATTAACAGCAATTACAGACGTCTACTAATGTATTATTATCCAATAAAAATGTTTATAATAATGTTACCAAAAATAGGGAAATGTAGCAAAAGCAATAATAACGCCAAATAATTTCAAAGATAAAGTTTATATGCAACAGTGTAAGCTACCTGTGGAAAATACTGCAGCTGCAGGTGTGAGGACGAGGCAGCAGGAAGGAGCTGTGACAACCCATAAACTAACACAAGTTGCGCTGCTCCACCTGCATTCACCCTCACTCTACCATTGATGTTACTTTCCTAAATATCTTAGAAATATAGCGTCATGTTACAGTAGAGGACTTGTGTAGTTTCAAAACAATTTTGAGTGTCATCATTATATCTCGTCAAAAATGTTCGTATCCACGTTTAGTGACGAAATAAAGTTGGAATCTTTGACAGCTATAGACCTGGTACACTGTCTGACGTTATTGTATTCTGATGGAAAATGGCTGAGGAACACAATTCACTGCCTTCAATGCGTTTAAGGCTCTTTTCCTACTTTTCACTGCCGGACAAGAGAGTGTGTAGGAGACTGAATGAACACTTGTGAAAGAATAAAGAAAAAAATGCTTTGAGACTGGAAATAAATCTATAACTAGGACTGACTACTGTAGAACTCCTCTATATATAATTTAACCACAAAACATTTCAAGACTTCACAGAGGGAAAATAAAACAGAAAATATAAAGAGTTCAATACATAATAAATACAGCATCATTTATAAAATGAACAATAATAAATATTAACTATCTTCTTTTTTATTCCCGTACATATTTGTTCAAGTGTACCATCTTCTCTAATATACAAAGGAGTTAAAATTTTGCGTCATAAATGATACTATCTTCTAAGCACACAAAAGCATTTCTCTGAACTGTACTGGTTCCTGAAGACCTTCCCATGAGGACATCAATCACCAGCCCCTCATAATACAAAGTCAACAGCCTCCTCGATCTCACCTCTTATGTCAGCATAAGAAATATACACAGTGAGGTGTATGTCTCTTCGTGTATACATGGAGAGAGTTTAAATCCTTCTTTAGTAATTAAAATATTTACAAACGGAGCAGAGTAATTGACATGCAGTATTAATGACTTTCATGCAGTCGATAGGTTTAAAACCCCATTAATCAAAATCTGCCAAAAAAGTTTTCGTATACCCCCAAAGAAGCTAGCTTTCATGAGCTCACCTTCAATGAACTCACCCTCTTGCTGCTTGGTAACGAATATCTTCTTCTTCCGCCCAGGAGAGAAGTCTCTATCAACATTTGTTATTAGGGTAAGAAATAAATTGTTATAAATTTTGATAACCTCGTCCACGTGACCATAACGCGAAAACACCAGCTAGGCTAAAACAAAGAAAAATGGAAACCTTTGAAATAAAAGCTCTTATCTTCCACATAATAGAAGAGAGAATACGTCTTATGCAATACAACTATGTAATTACTAATAAGGATATGTTACAAAATGACACGATATCTATTAGTAATAGACATTTCCAGTGAACACTAGAAATGATAGCCCTTCTAGCATCCAGCCTGTTACTGGGCTTTTACAACAAAGTCAGTATCCTGGTCCAGTTATCCGATATATTCAATAGTCTCCAGGAGGATTACAACTGGTAGGGTACTAACCAAAGCATAAAATTTAATATGTTTATTAACAAAGTTAGTGTCTAGGGTTTCAAAGTAAATAAATGTACATATGATCAGGATGTTCATTAAGTAATGCATTAGGAGGTTAATTAGGAGGTCAGCTCCTACACTGCTCTCATATAACATAAGGCTGTGCTGAGGGCACATATATCCAAATGACTCTGAAGTACCATCAGGTACAATGTCAGTAGGTACAATAATAAAGATATATGCAAATAAGAATATATGTGTATGAGTGTGCTTCAGATAACTCTAAGACTCGCCTCAACCAGTGTCCGACTGAACTTCTCATAAGCTAGCTTCTCTAACAAACTGACAATCAGAACAGCTTGATTGACCAGTAAAATGACCAAATCGCATAACAGCAATATAACAGGCAACAGCAACACTGCATCAGGAACCAGGAGATAGAAAATCGACCCTAACTGGGGACCATCAATAGATCCTCCAAAACAGTCCCAAAACTCCCTTTCTACTGAAGCTAGGTTCAGCATAAACAATCCCAAACTGTGACGGTGCACAGATGCCTTATCGAATTAGGTCAGAAGCTGTAGCTAGAGACCTGAGTTATATCAGAGTGTCAATGTGACACACAACCCAGAAAAACGTCGAAAATCACTGTCTAGTCTATCCTCTGTGAACAGAGTTACACAGAGTCCTGAGAAGTATGTTTCGTCTCACCACCGAACTACTCTACCCAAACAGAGTCTAAATGGCGAGAAAACAAGCAGAGACTGGAGAGAGGTGTTGTCTCAACGATGTCCAGCTGCGTAGTGCTCTCGAGGAAGGAGCAGCAGCCATTCACCTCAGGTGGAATCACGTGACTCCCTCCCAGCAACTAGACGCCGGCAGTATAACAAGCTCTGACTGTTACTGCGGTGTAACTACGGTTGTACGTCACACCCAGATACTTGGCTCCCTGCCAACAAGTCTGAAGCTTTAAGGTATGTAACTTCGACAAAGTCAGAGTATCAATTAACTTTTTCACTTTCACATACATCACAAAAATAAGTACAATATGAGAGAGTGGTTATGGGAAGCTAGAATCCTAATGTAAGAATTTACTTTACAACTTATACTAGTGTTGGTTATCTTAGAGCCAGAGCTCATTACCAATATTTCCATCTCATTGGATCAAGAGATTCGGGCAGGTACATACATCCCCTATGATGTTGTACAAGACCAAACTCCTAGTCTTCAGATTTGAAATTACTCAAAGTGTTTGACCATAGAGCTACTAGTATGGCAAACTGGACAATTTCTCCAACACCTTGGATCAAGAACCAGCTCACACGCCTCCACCTGCCCCTCTCATACCAATAATTGTAAATGGTGATCCTTTCTCACGTCTTATAATAGATTGTGTTGGTCCTCTGCCTAGAACCAAGTTGGGGAACCAATACCTGTTTACAATAATGGACGCAGCTACACGCTATCCTGAAGCCATTCCTTTGAGAAAAATTAATGCTCGTGCTATTGTCAAAGCATTGATGAAATTTTTCTCCCAGGCTGGATTGCCTCGAGAGATACAGTCGGATCAGGGATCCAACTTCACCTCTAAGATCTTTCGAGAAGCATTATCCCACCTAGGAATAAAATCAGTACTTTCTACCAGTTACCATCCTCAGTCACAAGGTGCTCTAGAGAGATTTCATCAGACACTGAAGAGTATGATGAGAGACTATTGTGAACATTTTTCTAGAGACTGGGATGAAGGTGTACCTTTTCTTCTGTTTGCTATAAGGGAAAGTGAGCAAGAAAGTCTAGGATTTAGTCCGTTTGAGCTAATATAGGGACACCAAGTGCGTGGTCCTCTTGCTGTGTTGAAAGACGTGTGGACAGGAAAATCTAATCCATCATTAAGCACATCACCTTCATTAATGCAGAAGCATTTAACTGCTGCTCGAGAGCTAGCTGCGAAAAACCTAGTTTCAGCTCAGGCTAGGATGAAACATCAGTATGACAAGCGTAGTGTCATAAACGGTAGTTTGCCAACTCCAGGGCAGCTACTACAAACATGAGCATAATATATAATGTTACATCCTACCTATTACAAAAGCTAAGTCAAATAATGTCAAATAATAGTCCAATAATAGTATAAAGCACAATATTAACGATTTAGCTATTATCGAGAATATCAGCAATATAAAATTATAGAAAATGGAAAATATACATTATAAATTTACATATACATTGGGGCCCATTGTGGGGTCGCAATAGGATATCATTGCCCTTAGCAGTCCTACTACAGCACGAGCTCTATATAATAAACACCCACCCAGAGCTGAACTTCCTGACTGCACCTCAGGAACAGAGCCTTCAATAACTCTTCAGTACTCATACATGTATAAAGCTGCGATGTCTTTCCAAAAAGTTTCAGGAGGCGGTTTTACAGGTTGAAGGCTCCAGCAAGTAACATAAATGGTCAATAAACCATTTGTAAATTTGTCAGAGAACATTGAACTTGTTCTCCCTGAAGCCATTAGGCCCCAACTATGTCGGTGCAATCTCCCGCAAGGTTGCTGTGAGTCTTAATTAAATCTTGATGCAGCCACATTCTTTAAAAAAAATCATCAAAGGTTTGCTATGCAACAACACAGTGAGGCAGTAACTCATACAACATGAGCAGTCATTGCCAACCTAGCAAAACCAAACGCCAAGTTAAATTTGATTTCACCATTCCATTTAACTGAATCAGAAGAGATGTTGTACTATGTTCTGTTAATCAGCATTCTGCTCTCCTCTGTCCAGTCATTCAGTCGTGTTACTCTGATATATCTGAACTTGTTTGAACATTAAAGAACTCACGGAAGGTGAGCTGCAAGGTGACTCCTTCGGTCTCCTTTTCTGAATAGTTTTTAAGGATGACACTCTCTAGTGAGATCAACATCTCGTTTTTGAATGATGGCCGTCTAGCTGGCACTGCAGAATCTCTGCTAGAGGATATCATAAAAAATATAGATCATAGAAATGCACTGTCCCTAAACCCCTCCTAGTGTGAAGCAATTTCCTCCTGCCGTCAGTTCAATAACCAAGTCATGGTTGCCTTTCCATGAATATGATCCACTTATCTAGCCATCTGAATCCTCCTTCGTGATCCTCTCGATTCCAGCGTTGTTGACTTGATTCTTAGGAAAAAAATATTCGATCTCTGGAAGATAAAAGGGCGAAATGGGAACATTAATGCACATGATGTCTTGTCCTTACTCACTAAATGTTTCTCCCTCCCAAATCTTATTTATTTTTGTGATGCTCCACAGCTGTCAACAACATTAAAATATAAAGAATATTTCACCCATCATAAGACATATTAAAATATATCATAACCCATTCTAAGTGGACTGAGAATACTTACAATCTTTTTATCCTCTTCCACTGTATCAAACTAACTAGTGAAAGCAATTTTACCAGACCACTTGGGTTATTTAGGGAGAATGGCACGGCCCCAGCTAGGAACAGAATTGGGCACACATCTCGACCCACGGATCCCTCAGTATTTCACGGCTCTCCGTCTTGCTTCCCGTTTTCCTTTTGAATACCTGTGTATTTGGGGCAGTATGGAGGCTGGCCAATAAGCTCTACACAATGTATGTTCCATAGCCCGCCATGGAAGGTAAAACGAATTCAACGTCATCCAAAGAAGCCTCGTTAGTGTTGATTGTCCTGCTAAGAGAGACTCATACTAACTGCCCTGATGGAATCACAATGAGTAGCATATTTACTTTTTCTGATAACTATATCTATTTTATTGGTAGCCAAAAGGATGGTGATCTTGATCACAGGTTAGAATCTAAGCTCGACATATATACTGGAACATGGACCATCATGACCATTTTGCTCAAGTAGGATCGGTCAACGTAGTTTCCTGTAGCTTGAACAATTAAATGAATTCTCGTCTCATGGGCTGCTACTGGAGACCCATGACCTGCCACCAACCTGTTCCACAATCTCAATAGGCGATCCACATGGTTCGTAACTGAGAGGGTTTAAAATCGGTTTCAAAGTATTGTTCGAATATATTCTATAGTAGTATATAGCAAGGGTTTTCAAACTGTGTTCCGGAAACCCTAGGATTTCACGAGAGCTTGATGGGGTTCTTTGGGGCGTATCATAAGAGATTGTTATGGTGTGATACGTATGATAAAATAATATATGTTAATAACAGGGGACTCTAGCAGTCGTGGTAGGAAACTGGAACTCACATCGTAAACAAACACTGAACTAACTGATTTGATAAGCTCCATATTTTTAGGTTTAGTTTAGTTAAGTTTGCAACGTTTGACTGAAATTTTATTGTTCTTGGTTAATAAAATTATTTTGACTATTACTATTATCGTAATTTCACCACACTTGCTTGTCAAAGTCTTTTGTTACTGATGAACAATACTACGTATAATTATGACCACATAACAATGCTCTCATCATGGGCAGTTAACTACAAGCTGTTCAAATTACAGTAAACAATACAAAAAGGAAAAAATAAAAACAATTAAAGTTAAACAAATTCTAGAGCTGCTGCTGTTGTCTTTGTTTCCTCGTCGTGTGTGAAGTAAAACTATATATAACTATGCTCAAGCAATAGAGAGAAAAGTAAGTTGCAGTGACCATTTTGAAAGTTGCAGTGAAGAGAAAACACAAATTTTTCAATCATATCTCGATATTTTATATTTTATAAGCATTATCAATTTTCCCTGATACGAAGTATGTAAATAAACACCGCTTACCATTCATAATGACATACTCTATCCCCATCCACCTCTATCCCAAGTTCTCTTTTTTAACTTCAAGTGTGAAGAATGCATCGAGTTACGGTGGAGTTTCACCAACACTTTTACTCAATGTTCGATGTCTTTAGATGCGCCAGTAAGAGATTTTTTTTCTTTCAGGGCTGCAAAATGTGTTTTGAAGGCGTGGAGGTGACAGGCTGAGCTCTGCATCAATATGGTAATCGTCTCAACGATCCCACTGTCTGGGCCAGTTGTGAAGGATGCTGGTTGCATCCCCACCTCCTCTCAGAGCCACGGAGTGTCCTCATCCACTACTGATGCTGGGAGGGGGATGTCTTGAGAGTAGGTAAGAGGGTGTGTTGTAATGGATAAGGTTGAAGGGTAAAGGGGGTATATATGGGTGGTGGTTGATACTGGTCTGGTGGTAAGAATGGTCATTATTTGAGGAGGGAGATTTGAAGTGCAGTTAAAGTAAATGTGTCGGCGGGTTATGCAAGAGTTAAAGATGAGTGTTGGTGATGGTATGGTTTGGGATGCTGGGAAGTGAGCTTACTGTAGTGTAGTGGTGTGTTCGAGTTTGGCGTCATAATAGTAATTGATGCAATGACGATGTGGAAAACGAGGAAGCTCTCCCATCTCAGGGCTGGTAACAAAAACATAAATAGCCAAACTGATTTTAGCAGATTTTTGCACCTAAAATTTTTTATATATATATATATATATATATATATATATATATATATATATATATATACTGTCCTACCAACTGAGTGTATAACGAAAGCCTCTACTTGTTTTGCATGATGGTAGGATTGCTGGTGTCCTTTTTCTGTCTCATAAACATGCAAGATTTCAGGTATGTCTTGCTACTTCTGATTACATTTAGGTCACACTACACATGCATGTACAAGCATATATATATACACACACACATCTTTGAGTTTTCTTTTATTTTCTTACTAGTTCTTGTTCTTGTATATTTCGTTTTATTTCCATGAGTGTTGTAAGAGGCGACTAAAATGCCGGGAGCAACGGGCTAGTAACCCCTTCAGCAAGCTTTTCTTGCCGAATAAGGCAAGTGAAAATTTGTGTATGCAATAATTTCGCAAAAATCATCCTGAACCTAACGAAAAAAAATATATTTAATTTTGTTTGTTTATTAATAAATTATTGTAAAATTATCTAAAATATATTTAGTTGGATTAGGCTAAATTAAGTTGCGCTTGTTCTAATAAGGTTAGGTAAGTTTTCTAAGGTTCTTTTTGTACCAAATTATTAATTTTTACATTAACATAAATGAAAAAATACATCTTTAAACGTTTAAGAGAAAATTATAGGAAGGGCTAAATTTTAAATGAGTTCTTGCTAATTGACCAATTTTACCTATTCAGCACATCTGTATCTAGAGAAGAGCTTCGTATATACAGCACCACTTTCCGGTGATCCACTTTTTCGTTGTCTTTCAATTGAGTCATTGTTCGAGGCGCCGGTGACAATCACCGGCGCCTGGAATATAATGAACTATGCTTCAATTTCAGTTAAACGAAAACGAAGAAAAAGGTAAAAAAGATGTGTTGTAAATGTAGGGCCCTCCTGTAGGAGTAGAGAGTTGGGGAGAGAAGGAAGTCCGTTTAGCACGTGAGAAGGCAGAGTTTATGAAATGGGAATGGTAACCAACAGGAGAGAATGAATTACGAAGAGTGGAAATTTCTTATTCAAGGAACTGTGGGTCACAAATTCGAAAAGAATGGTGAGAGAAATCTGGCGTCGTGGATAAAGTACTGTGTACTCTGGTGCAGAGTTTTCATATTCGAGTCCTGCTGTGGACGTAGAGATAAAGTTTGTAAATAATTTCGCCTGTTTGCGAATTGTTAAGCATTTCAAATATCGTTCGTTATTTACTGCGTGTGGCAGGATATAATGAAAACAAACCTGGTGCTCCGAGGGTATGGGGTAACATCGTTTAACTTCGGCTAGGCGCCCATACTTATCTCCAGTATGGTGTCGTGGATAAAGTAGTGTATTTTGATGCAGCGTTTGCAGGTTCGAGTCCTACTGTGGACGTAAAGAATATATATATATATATATATATATATATATATATATATATATATATATATATATATATATATATATATATATATATTTTCTTTCTTCTTTCAACAAGCAGGACGTATCCCACCGAGGCAGGGTGCCCAAAAAAAGAAAAAAGTTTATCTTTTTAACTTTAATAAAGTATACAGGAGAAGGGGTTACTAGCCCCTTGCTCCCGGCATTTTAGTCGCCTCTTACGACACAAATGGCTTACAGAGGAAGAATTCTGTTCCACTTCCCCATGGAGATAAGAGGAAATAAACAAGAACAAGAACTAGTAAGAAAATAGAAGAAAACCCAAAGGGGTGTGTATATATATGCTTGTATATGCATTTGTAGTGTGACCTAAGTGTAAGTGGAAGTAGGAAGACGTACCTGAAATCTTGCATGTTTATGAGTCAGAAAAAAGACACCAGCAATCCTACCATCATGTAAAACAATTACAGGCTTTCGTTTTATACTCACCTGGCAGGACGGTAGTACCTCCCTGGGCGATTGCTGTCTACTAACCTACTACCTAGGTCCATATATATATATATATATATATATATATATATATATATATAGTGGGAAATTTTCTGTTCTCTGCCTTCCCTATATTTCTAGTCTTTCTAATTTCAACACCTCTCCTCGTTCCTTAGACATCAAACTTTCTTTTCACCAGATTAACTAATCTAGTTCGTACTTCTCTTCCCTCTATAGACGCTCCTGGTGTCTGCTCTATTTCATGTTTCTCTTGTCCTCTTCAGTACTTTGGAGAAAATGGTCGTTGTGTTTCTGACAGACTCAAGGATCACAAAAGAAGTCTTAGGCTTGCCGACACTAACAATGCTATTTTCTGTCATGTTAGAGATCACAGTCATCCTATTGGCTGGTCTTCTGCTAAAACTGTCTTCCCTACTTCTAACTTTCACAGTCGCCGTCTTGTTGAATCCTCCCTAATACACAACTTTCCTTGTATGAATCTTAGTTGTGGCTTCGTCTCCGTAGATGTCTTCCTTTCCCATTACATTGTCAAATGCTCCAAACTTCAGAACACACAAGACTTAGCCTGATTTTTGTTCTCCTCCTCTTTCTATCTCTTCTGCTCCTTTTCCTTTTTCCTGTTTTCCCTCTTTCCTATTTTTTTCTTTTTACCTTGTTTTTTTTTTCTGCCTTGGGTGTTTTGTCCTTTACTTCCCCCTCCCCTGTGTTTTTGGCTTTTAGCTCTCCTGCAGTGCTCCTCTTTCTTGGCCATTGACTGACTCCGCTACTATTACTACTACTTCCTTTCCTACCACTTTTGGCTTCTTCCTTCACTTTTGCCTCCTTTTTCTCTCCACCTTTCTATTGTTGTTTCACCTACCACACTCCCTACTTTACACATCATTTACTTCTACTTCCCCTACCAGCCTTACCTCTGCCACTTCTACTACTACTTCTACTAGCTGCCTTACTACTGCTACTCCTACCTCTCTTGTCCCGTCCCTGCCAGCTGGCTATATTTACTGGCTCCGTCTCTACAGTCTGTTAGTGTGACTTTGCAAATGGTCCAAGTTGGACAGAAACGTCGTCGTAAGCTCCTATCTTCTGTGTGCGGGTTGTGTATTGTTCCAGTCACGGTATTGTGCCATTTTGCAAACCGTCAATTCTTTTGTTTGGTGAACATGAAATTCCCTCATCATAGGTGTTCAGCAGGGTGACCCACTCGCTCCACTGCTCTTCAGCTTGGCAATAAGAGAATTGACTTCCAGCCTGCACAGCGAGCTCAACATCTGGTACCTGGATGATGGCACTGGCAGGTACTGAAGATTCCCTGCTAGACGACCTACAACTGGTGAAGACACAGGGAGAAACCTTGGGATTCATCCTCAATCCCTCGAAGTGTGAAATCATCACAACGAACCAGGAAATAATCAGTGCTGTGCAAACAATCCTCCCTGAAGTCTCTACTAGCATCTTGGGAGCACCGCTGGGTAATCAGGCCATCGACAAAGTCCTCAAGGACAAACTGAATGACCTGAAGAGAATGGAGGAGAGAATAAGAGATCTCGATGCCCATGATGCCTTGTATCTCCTCACAAGGTGTCTTACTCTGCCAAGACTCAATAACTTCATAAGGGGCGCACCCTCTTTTGATAACCCAACACTCAACGAATATAACTCACTCCTGAGATCAGTCTTTAAGAAGGCACTGAATATGTCACTGGAAGGTCAGCAATGGGATCACGCAACCCTCCAGGAGCTACTGGGAGGTATAGGAGTGCGCAGATCAACTCAAATAGCTTTACCTGCATTTATGTCTTCGAGTTTGGCTTCCAGTTGACTAGTGAAGGAGATTGTCTCCAAACACTTGAGAGGTGCATTAGGAGCTCAAGACCTTAGGTTCATTGAAGCAGCCGTGCGGTGGTACACCCTTTCCGACTCCTCCAGTAGACCAGCTTCTCCAAAGAGCACAAACAGTCCCATTGGGACAAACCAATCATGGAAAAAATCGCCAGCACAATGCTCACCAACGCTTCAGGAAAGGACAAAGCTATTCTCCTAGCGGTGAAGGCACCGCATTCAGATTTCCTTCTAGCAGTTCCCAATTCCTCTCTGGGCACTCGTCTCGATCCACAAGCCAATCGGATTGGTATTGCTTTTCGCCTAGCCGCCACTATACTCACCGAACATAGGTGTATTTGCGGCAGGGTGACGGCTGATCAATTCGGACTTCATAGTCTTGTGTTTCACACATCAGAAGGGAAGTATGCTCGCTATGAGGAGTTCAACGACATCATAAAGAGAAGGCTCGCCCCAGCCCGTTGCCCAGCTCAACAGGAACCCAAAGTACAGAGGTTTGACGGAAGTCAAAAGCGTCCTGATGGAGCCATTATGCTACCCTGGAAGGATAGTAAACAGATTGCCTGGGACTACACCTATGCCGCCACACTGGCAGACACCTACTTGCCATACTCTGAAGCTGATGGGGGTGGAGCTGCCAGCTACTGGGAGACGCAGAAGACCCGCAAATATGAAGGCCTTCCCCCTTGCTATAACTTCATCCCAAGGAAACCTTTGGAGCATGGGGCAAGTGTGTCTAAAGTTCTCCAAAGAACTGGGTGAAAAACTCATCATAACAACCAAGGATCAAAGGGCGGCTAGCTTCCTCTTTCAGAGACTCAGTATTGTGATCCAGAGGGAAAATGCCTGCAGCATTCTGGGCACGTGGCCGACCGCCGGGAAGCTGGACGAAGTATTCGAGATGTAGCTCTGAGATGTTATCTATGTTGTTCTACTCCCTATTATATTTTTGTTAATGTATTTTGTCTTTAAATAAAGACTACATAGAATATAGAATATAGGGGGTGGTAGGAGAAGACAATATTCAAACAGTTCCAGGGAGAACCTTGAGTAAGTTTATTCTTTTCTCTGAGGATGAGGGTTCCCAGCACAGTTTCAGAGGTGGTACCTCCCTGGAAAACAATCACAGACAGGCGAAACAAACCACGGGGGGTGGAAATCTTAAGCTCAAGTACTTTCAAACTTCTCAGTGCATCATCTGGAGCTCTACAATGTTGCAAGAATTAGTCGCTATAGGTTCTGGACATTTTGTAGAATTAAGAATGTTATTACCCATCAATAACACGGCATCTTTCATAGGGAATCCCTCAAACACCTACAGTCAAATATCCTGTATAATATTTACTCTGCACATATATTTTATGTAAAGGGCCAGAAAATACAGCTCCTCCAAATGCTTCTAAGAGAATAGAGGAGTACAATGACGTTCTTTCAGAGACGGGGAGTACTCCCTCTCTTATAAGGGAACAATAAGCCCCGGTATCCCTAAAAGTTATTACTTCAATTTTCTTTTCATTCTCCTGAAGGAAGATGTGGCAGGTACTGTAGTATGGAGCCATACCACACTCTACTTCTTTCTGGTTCATCTCAAGAGAGAGGATGTTAATTTTCCCTAAGTGTTAGGGCTTAATTGGGCAGTTAGACTTAACATGGCCGGGTTTATGACAACAGAAACAGGTTACCTCATGTTTTACTTTGGATCCCTGTTGATTTTGTGGCTGGCGCCACTCTGTGTACTGGCGTCGTTGTTCACCATGTTGACCATGAGTTTGAGGTTGTCGCTCACCAGGTTGACCGCGAGTTTGAATTCGTGGCTCACCAGACGACGAAGTTGGTGGGCGTCGTTGTTTACTTTCGTCCTTCCACTTCGTCCTCCAGTCAGGAATTCGTCTCTGACGATCTCTATTCATGCCAGACTGTTGGGAATAAAGAACCGCTCGGACAAGGAGCGGTTACCCTAAAAAATGTCAGCAGCCTGGCTGCTTCCAATGCAGTGGTCAACGAATGATCTTCAAGAAAGACTCTAACCTCTGGTCCAACAGATTCCAGCAGGTTATCCACCGAAAGTAACTGCACTAAATCACTAAAGTTGGCGACACCACTCGCTTTATACCATTTGGTAAAGTTTTTTGACTGCTGCCTTACAAAGTCTACATGAGACTGACCCAGCTAACGCCTACACAATTTGAATTCCCTCGTGTATTTGGTGGGAATACACTGATATGCTCCAAGAACCGTTGTTTTAACAACCCGGTAATTAGCAGATTCTTCATTATTTAAAACAGCTGAGAACTCTTGTGTTTTGCCATACAACGCTGTATGCATCAGTGCTGCCCAATGCTTCCCAGGCCACCTCAATGATCAAGCCTGGTTTTCAAATGCCTCGAAAAACTGTTCAGGCTCAGAGTCAACAAAGTAAGATACTATCGGCACTGCTTTTTGCACACTAAAGTCTGCTTAAATTGCCTCCTCTCCTTCTCTCTATCAAACTCCTCTTTAGCAAATGCTCGCTGCTCTCTGGTTGTTTCAAGATTGAGTTTAGCTAACTTAAGCGCCAACGAAGTTGACTCAGTCTGAGACAAACCCAGTGTACCACCTGCTTCACGAGACAGCTGGTCTGATTGCTCTGGTGTTGTCCCTCCCACATTACGAAGGAACCTAAGCGGAGATCGGCGATTAATAGCTCCTGTAGCGGGAGATACCTTAGTTTGGTGCGTCATAGTTGCTTCAACCCTTAATTTGGTACGAATAATGTCACGAAGCTGCGCAGCAGCTAGAGTTTCTTGATACTCTATGCCAATGGAACGAGCAATTCGCCAGCAACGCTGTAGAGATAGTTTGGGCAGATTTAGGAGAGTTTATTCAGACACCAACCGCCTCACCTGTGTTGGTGGCATAACCCACTATAACACGCTGTTTGCAATGCATGCAACAAACAGCAATAAAACTGTACGACTTGCAGGATGCACACACAGTAGCAAGACTGACAGGCAATATAAAAGGCGATAGCGATGCAGTCTGACCGATACCAAGACGAGCTCTAGCTCCAGCTCTAGCTCCCGGACAGAGCTTCCCATATTACGAACACATGTAATGTGACCTGGCTGTAATAGAGTTTGGAGCAAAAAACAAACTCAGCAGATAAACTATAATATATATTTTACCTTCACCCACTATATACAAATATGTACACTATGTACAGATGGAATAATAATAAGTGTACACGAAGGTGACAGATGACAAAGCAAAAGCCAGAGTGCACCGTACTCAACCAGCAGGAAGGCAAGTCTGCCAAATGCTGACCACAAGTGAACCACATTGCCTCAGCTTTGGCGGGCTTGCCTGTGATTGGTCAAAGAACCAAAGTACTGATTTATTGACGGGTACCCTATTGATTGTTAAACCCTTAGTACCCGGTTCGCTGTTTGGGAGGCAGCCTATATGAGAGTGTGACATACGCCGAATAAATTGTAACATAATCTTTGCATGACACAGGCAGCAACTGGATAAATAGGAGTTTTTTCAGAGTATGGTAGTGTGGAGGCACCAGCCAATATCTGATCAGATGTGTGTATGTATATATATATATATATATATATATATATATACAGTGGACCCTCGGTTAACGAATACCCCGGAAATCGTGCAATTATGTAAGTATAATTTTGTAAGTTCTTGTGGAAGTGTATTTTTGGGGGTCTGAAATAGACTAACCTACGTGAAATTTTTCCTTAAGGGAGTAAATTCGTTCGGTAATGGCACTTGAGCAGACTTCAGGAGTGAAGTTTTTACGAAACTCGGGGGTCCACTGTATATATATATATATATATATATATATATATTAGGCCTATCCCACTCAACACAAAAAGGTATGAGAACCATCTTGCTTCCTACATTATATGGTATCCCCGAAGGGGTATTACCTGGACTTTGCCTGGAGTCGTTTCTGGTGGTCTCTGCCCCTTGGTACGGTCCCAGACAAGGTCTCTTGTTTGCTGAGCTGATTGATCAGGCTGTTAGTGCATGCATCCCAAAGTCTAATATATGCACTACAACCCAATTGATCAGGAATCGTTTGAAGAATCTGTCTAGTTTCCCCTAGAAGACATCAAGGGGTTTGTTATTGATCCTCTTCATGCATGAAGGGAGGGCGTTTATGAGTCATGGTCTCCTTACACTTATTAAGCTCTCTCTCTCTCTCTCTCATGGTACTCATTGCTTCCTTAGTTCTCACTGGAGGTGTCCTCCACCTTCTACCAAGCCTCATGTGCTCATAAGAAGCAATTTCGGTGAGCAGATTTGGTACCAATTCTTCCAGTATCTTCTAGATAAAAATTACGATATATCTTTCTCGCTTGCTTTCTAAGGAGTACAGTTCTAGGGACTTCAAGTTTTCCTGTAATTTAGGTGCTTGGCTTTATTTAGGCGAAATATGAAGATACTTTGTGGATTTTCCAGCACAACAATTTCGCCTGCCTTAAAGGATTAATACACAGGCTTGTCAGCCCATGTTTTGAAGATTCTAGTCATACAGCCTATCGTTTTTCTTGCAGTTTGGATAATATCGTTGCTGTCATCCTTGAACGTGATGTCTTCTGACATTATCACTTCTAGGTCTCTCACATTTGACTTAAGATCTACAGAGTGGATTGAGTTTTTGTACTCTGATCTTGTTTATATTTTTCCCTATTTTCCCATGGTGTAGTAACTAAAATTTGTCCACACTGAACATCATAATATTGTCAGTTATGCCTCTGAAGACTTGGTTACATCAGTGCTGGAGGATCTTTGTGTCTATGAATGCCACTTTCATACAGATTTTAGTATCGTATGCTTGATGCCACTTTCTCTGTCAGAAAGTGAATAAGGAAGGAAGGTTGGGCGAGTATAGTGCCTTGCGGGACACAGCCTTTCATTATAGGATCCCTTATTTTCACTCCGTTTCTTTTTAACCGTTGGTTTCTATTTGTGATGAAGTTAAAGATCCATCAACCTTTAAATGGTTGTATGATTTTTCCTTTTCTGTTTTTTCCCCACCAGATTTACGATTTTCTTTGTCCTTTGAATTCTATTTATAATTTTCTTTTTTCTTCAATCCTGTAGAAATTATTTGATTGTGCTTCTTCTAAAAAAAAATATTTTTTGAAAAATCTTCCAAAAACAAAAAAATTGCATCCTCACAACCTACATTTAATATAAAATTACTTCCAATTTAAGACGACCAGAAGGGGCTTTCTATAGTTATGATTCTGAGAAAATTTACTTTATATCATTGACAAATTATAATTTACACAAGGCATAGTCAGTGTTTTAATAAACCCAGTAATGGTGATAGTTTGATGGTGACCAGGGAGTGAAAGCTTTCTCTAGTAATTGAATTCCAACGATTCCAAGTTTTTATAAGCTATTTCAGTCAAATTTCCCGTCAGTAACTCTTCAGACTAAACTCCTGGGGTATCGTCCTTCCTATGGAATGTATCGTGCATAATGTTCTGAAGTTAGTCAGAACAAGTAGATTTAGAATATAATCTGTTTTCACTATTCAATAAAATGGAGAAATTGTGACGTATGGCTTCTAATAACAACGTGAGGCTTGTGTTTAGAAAACCAGAAGTGTGGAAATTCGAAGATGATCGGTGAGGTCGTTCCCCAGTTATGGTACTGAATCTAAAGATTCCAAGACTTTTGTCTACTATTTTATTACATTAACAAATATGCCAGCATCCCGGCACTAAGATGCATCTGCCATTACCGAACCTGTTCAAAACAGGTAAAATGAACTTTTTTTTTTTAATCGTGAATAATTCTTTTTACATTATTTTACACAGAAAATTCGTCAAATTTCCACCAACACATTTGAACTTCACATTCAATCGTCATGGAATTTTTTGGGGGACCTTTCTGAAAGTTTTCAGAGTTATCCGAGCTATTCCAGGATGCTGGGAATGAGTTTGAAAACTATGGTCAGAGATCACGTGAACATGCCCATTGTTCCAAAGATTTTCGTCCTTACTACTGTACACAAGTGTTGAAAATCTGAAGGCGGCTGAATGAGACGTTCTCGAGTTATGAGCGAAATAAAGAGGAAGAAAAATGAAAATATATGAAATATTAAGGCAACCTTATCAAGGTACCTAGACGGGGATACTCAAATATTTTATCACCAGGTGAAGCGTTAAGATCATCTGGAGTATAAAGCAATTTTTCACCTTATTATAACGCTATTTGTTTTTTTTATCCCATGTTAGTGTGTTTCAGGTGTAACTAGACTTATTGATGCCTTAAATTTTATTAATGACACTATAATTACAATGATAGATTTAAGATCATCATATATGATTATATCGTGTTCCTGGCAGTCCCTAGACTGTGCATAACTTTATCTTTGTCTACTGAGTCAAATTTTATATAACTAAGAATAATATGATGCCGTTTCTCATTTAGTTATATTGTTATGTTACTTAAGAATAAGGAGAGAGAGAGAGAGAGAGAGAGAGAGAGAGAGAGAGAGAGAGAGAGAGAGAGAGAGAGAGAGAGAGAGAGAGAGAGAGAGAGAGAGAGAGAGAGAGAGAGAGAGATACTAAGACTTATAGAAATATGAGGTAGAAAAGGAATGGACACATTTGCCTTTGCACTTGGCATCCATAAATCAGTTAATGAAATATATTTCAATATCTGTGTGTTTCGACTCCCACGTTTCCTCTCTTCATCAATATACAGCACCGAAAACGTATTCCATTCTATCATAATTGGAAATGCATAAAGATTTTCGACCTTTATAGATGAAAAATATATTTTCCTGGAGAAATTCATTTTGATATGTGTAGTTAATACCAAGAATCTTTTGAGCTGTAATAAGGCCATGAAAAAAATAAAATAAAATAAAATATAAGACTGTTTAATAATTAATTTGCATATCAGTGGAAGGAGTCCAAAATCCCGGTGGCATTTATATAAATCTTGACGTATCGTGCCAGAAATCCCAGCCAAAACCCACGCTGAAATATATGATCACAAATATTCTCTTCACCACCATCAACTGTCTGCTTCTAACTCCCTCCTTCTTTTGGTTATCTCTCTGTCTATCAGTTTGCTGTCTGATTGGCTCTGTCTCACTGTCTGTCTGGCTCTGTCTGTTTGTCTTTGTCTGTCTGTCTGTCTCTCTCTTTTACACAGGGTTTAGGTTAGGTTTAAAGTTTCTAACTTTATTTACAAGATATGAGCTGTTACCTATATCAACTAATTTGAAAGGGTTTTTATTCTTAAGAGCTGGCGTAAAAACCTGGTGAAAAATAGATTGATAGATAGATAGATGGCTTGTAAAGTTAGGAGTTCTTAACTTAAACTTGTATAACCCTGTGTAAAAGAGAGAGAGAGAGAGAGAGAGAGAGAGAGAGAGAGAGAGAGAGAGAGAGAGAGAGAGAGAGAGAGAGAGAGAGAGAGAGAGAGAGAGAGAGAGAGAGAGAGAGAGAGAGAGAGAGAGAGAGAGAGAGAGACTTAAACACAGGAGGGATGTAGGTGGTCTTACTTTTATGTACAAAGCCAACATTGTCAATGTACCACAGTTGGCTACACTCCGAGGACAGTGAGAATTGAGCTTCTACTCAGGGAGACAGGCAGCAAGCAGCAACTTCACTCTGTACCCTTCTCCAGAATATCGCTTTATCTCAGATCATTTATTCCCAGGATGTCTCGTGTCTGGAGTATACCTGGAGAGGGTTTCGGAATTAACGCCCCCGAGGCCCGGTCTGTATCGAGGCCTCGTGGTGAATCAGGGCCTGATCAACCAGGCTGTTACTGCTGGCATCACGTAAACCGACGTACGAACCACAGCCCGACTTTAAGTGCGTGCCTGTCCAGTGCCATCTTGAAGACAGCCAGGGGTCTATTGGTAATCCCACTTATGTATGCTAGGAGGCAGTTCAATAGTCTTGGGCCCCTGACACTTATTGTGTTGTCTCTTAGAGTACTCGTGGCTCCCCTGCTTTTCATTGGGGGAATGTTGCATCTCCTGCCGTCTTTTGTTTTCATAGGGAGTTATTATCGTGTGCAAGTTTGGTACTAATCCCTCTAGGATTTTCCAGGTGTATATTATCATGTATCTCTCTCGCCTGGGTTAAAGGGAAAATAAATCAAAGGACTTTAACGGTTCCCAGTAATTTAGGTGCTTTATCATACTTATGTGCGCCGTGAAAGTTCTCTACATTGTCCAGGTCAGCAATTTCGCCTGCCTTGAAGGGGGAACTTAATGTACAACAGTATTTCACTTTAGAGAGAACAAGTGATTTGAAGAGAATCATCATGGGCTTGTCGTCCCTAGTTTTGAAGGTTCTCATTATCTATCCCATCATTTTTCTAGCAGACGAGATAGATACATTATTGTGGTCTTTGAAGGTGAATTCCTCTAATATTATCACTCACAGGTCATTTACATTAGTTTTTCGCTCTATCGTGTGGTTATAATTTGTTTTATACCCTGAAACAGTGTTAATTTCCTCGTATCTTAGTTGAAATTTCTCTTCATTGAACCTCATATTGTTTTCTGCGGCCCATTTGGTTGATATCCGCTTGGAGTCTTGCGGTGTCTTCGATGGAGGTCACTGTCGTGGCAACCGGGTGTCATCCACAAAAGAAGACAAGGTGCGATGGCTTACATCTCTGTCTATATCAGATTTAAAGATGAGGAACAGGATGAGAATAAGTACTGTGTCTGGAACATGTTCGTACAGCATAACGACATGAACGAAATAAACTCAGCTACGAGAAGTTACCTACATTAGCTCATTTGAAACCCTATTCATTGTTATGAGACATACAAGTAGGGAACAGGATGAAGTTTGAGCTTTCTGGGCCCACAATTACATTCGATCAGCTGACTTTATTTCGTTGACGTCGTTACGCTGTACGAATGTGTTCCAGATTCGAGTCATCCTAAGAATAAATGTTCTCAGATGAAGTGATGTTCTGGAGAAGGGTCAGAGTCAGTCAGAGTGAAGTTGCTGCTTGCTGCCCGTCTTATGGTGTAGAAGCTCGCTTCTCGCTGTCCTCGGTGTGGAACCAAGTGTGGCACTTTGACAATGTTGGCATTATACACAGCAGAAAGGCCGCCCACCTCCCTCCTGTGTTAAAGGCTCTGCTGCAATGACAGATCTATCCAGGTTGGGTCCAGGAGAGAGGTGAGGCGTCTTGCTCTGTTGTCTATTCTGTCAAGAAGTCGCAGATGAGATGGGGGGCAGGCAATCCAAGGTATGAGCGTACTTGCGCCTCGTACAGAATCTTGCAACCTCTACTGTCAAGCAGATGCGAGATACGTCAAAGTGCAGTAAACTTCCTGGCCGCCTTGTTTGCCAGGTTAACAACGTGGTTCTCATGGTCAGTTTGGAGTCGAATTTCACCCCAAGGATATCAACGTCAATCCCAGGTACCAACACTCTTCCATTCATACTTACCACTGCTCTAGCATTACCATCATGGTGCCTAGAGATCATCATCATTTGTGTTTTCTCAGGATCAAATGTTACCTGCCATCGTTTACCCCAGGCTGATATAGCTGTAAGCTGGTGATTGATGTAGCGTAGAGCAGCTGGCATTTCCTCTCTTGGATAAGTAAATGTCAACGTGCAGTCGTCTGCATATGCATTGGATTCTGGGATGAGACAGAGGAGGTCGTTATAGTAGATATTCCATATAAATGGCCCAAGCACACTTCCCTGTGGAACACTTGCCTCAGTAGGATGTCTTGAGGACTCTGTCCCATTGATAACTATCCTTAGAGTTCTACCTTGAAGGTAATCACTGAGGAGATACAGTGTAGAGCCTGCAATTCCCAGTGCTTGGAGGTTTGCCAAGAGGCTCTGGTGCCACACTCGGTCGAAAGCACCAGCAATATCCAGTGCTACACACAGCTGAGTTTGAATTCATGCAGTCATTGGTACCACTTAGTGGAGAGGTTTAACAATAGATCAGCGGCAGAGTAACCTTTCCTGAAGCCATACTGACAGTCAATAAGAAGTGAGGGGTAGTCGAAAGACTGTCATTTGTCGTGAGATTGTCACAAGGATCTTGCCAGTGATTGACAGGAGTGACACTGGTCTGTAGTTGCTGATTTCTGCTCTGCTCTTGTTTTTGTGAACAAGGACAACATCTGCCTCTTTCCACAGAGAAGGTCATTTACACTGTACTAGGCAGTGCTGAAACATGCGAGTTAGAGGTGCTGCTAGCTGGTCTGCACATCTTATCAGCAATCCTGGGCTCAACTTGTCTGGGCCCACAGCCTTATCTTGGTCAAGCGATTTAAGAAGATGCACCTCCTCCTGCCTTATTGTTACCACTGACAGCTTTGACACAGTTCTTGCAGCTAGCCAAGGAGGGTCCCTTGCTGGATCAGGGACTTGCATTTTGGCAGCAAAACGTTCAGCAAAGAGGTTAGCTTTCTGTAGATGAATGGTTCAGAGAACCGACAAGTTGTTAAATTAGACACATATGCAACACTTGGGTATCTTTATTGAGGAAACGTTTCGCCACACAGTGGCTTCATCAGTCCAATACAAAGTAGAAAGGTGTAAGGAGAGGAGGAGTTTGAGGTTATCAGTCCCTCGGCCTGGAGTCGATGTGTTCAGTCCATCAATCTTGCCTAATTTTCCAGTCCTGTCGTCCAAAATGTTTCAACAACAGCTATCATGTCGGGACGTCGTGTGTTCACAAAACTGTGCGTGAGCTCTCCAACGTTTGTAATGAATCATCTAATGTTGGCTGACAGGATACTGATAGACTGACTCCTCATGATTGTGTTCAGCTTGAGTTGGTGGGTGTGTAAGGTGCCTGCCCTTGAGAGAGGTAGGACACCTGGGCAGGCGCTGGGATGTAGGTCTTTGGTGTTGTATAAGGCATAAAATCACCTGCTGGGCTGAGATAGAAGCAGCTGTGTGGGTATGTGTGAGTATATTCAACAGTTCAGGGATCCTGCTGGTTTGTTCCGAGAACAGATTTCTAAACGGGTGATCCTGTCTGTCAAGTTCCTTTTTCTTCCGACAATAATATTTCTGATGTCCCTTCTTGTGGCAGTAATTACACCTTGTATCTCACAAGCAGTTGTGAGTGGTGTCCCCCCTCCGGTGACAGCGAGAACACTGCCTAGGTACAGGGGACAGCGGACTCCAATTTGTTGTACCTCTTGTGTTTTTCTCTGCTGATTTATCCCTTGATTCTGCCGCTGGTGAGCTTAATGATTGTGTATCCGGTGAGCGTTTTCCTGGGACTATGTTGGTAGAAGGCGAGACGGATGTAGATGTCCTTTTCCTCTTCCATGTTCTCTACGACGCCCCAGCACAGTTCTGACAGATGTGTTCCTACTGTTCGTTCTTTGGCGCAGCACTTGTTCAGGTGCATTGTTGATCCCCTGATTATTAACTGCACCAGTTTCTGGTGGAGAAAATCCTTACTCAATATTTGCACATGCAGCACTGCTGCCAGACGTTGGAGTAGTGTTGGCATGTGTGCTGTCAGGTGTTGGATCAGTGATGGTATGTGTGTTGTCTGGTGTACTGGCAAGTGTTGAAGCAGTGATGTCAGGTGTAGGAGACAGATCCAAGGCTTACTTCGTTACTGGGAATAAGATCTGTTCTATCCGTGTTGGTCAGAGGAATTGTGTCAGAATTTCAAAGTGTAGTGTTTTGAGCTCTGTGTATCTGTGGAGCCTTAACGATGACATAATTCCACAATAATAAAATTATATGAATACGGGAAAATCAAGACATTAAACTGAGTTGCCTCTTGTCAGGTAGCAACGCAATCGTCTGATTAATCGAAAATTGTAAATTAAAGGTCTTCCGATATTCAAAAAGGGTGAGAGGGCATGAACCTTCAATTACCTCCCAAATTTTTTTGAGATCAGTTTTGTGTTAACTAATCCATACTATAATTAGGGTTTAAAAAATGCTTCTTAAAAAATCCGTACCCTGTTTATCCTGGATTTCATAGAATTCATCTCCACCTGTGTCCCAGAGTTCGCATCATCCTGGTAGCCTGGGAATTCTCTAGAGCTACTTCACCTACTTTCTTCGATTACTTCTGGTCTAGCAGGATGGTATTGGCCACCTCACCTTTCTTTTCCCACCTTGTTAATTAGTTTCTCAAATTAAAATATTTTTCTCAAGTACTGTGAAAATTAGACACATGTGCAACATCTGGGTATGTTTACTATAGACGTTTCACCATCCAGTGGCTTTATCAATACAAATTCAAGGACATAATTGCGGGTGTTTATCTCATTTGAGCTTTAACCGCAAAGTGGTCTACTTCGGAGACTAGTTGTTGAGGTGAGTCAGTCTCTGGTCTAGCAAGTTCATGTTTCGATGCCACTTCGGCAAGTGAACTTTACCTTGGATGTTAAGTCTCTTCTTTAAAACATCGTGAAATTGTTTTATTAGTCGTCTGCCTCCCGTGACTACTTATTTTCAGGGAAACCTTCAGGAAACAATAGTAAATTGCTTTTGTTTGTATATCTGCTCACCTGATCACGAAATATCGCTGCAGGAGCTCAAGAACTCGCTGGTCTTTTGAGGGTTTGGTGGATCCTTTCGAGTTATATTGCATCTTCGTTTGAATCCTGCCCTTTGTCGCATATAGACGTGTTATTTGAATATTAAGAGTGAAACCGGTTATGTGGGAAGTCTTTTAATCCCAGATTACCCGCTCGTTTGGCAAAATCCGGGTTTGGAGCAACCCTCTTAATTTTTCGAGCCCGGGATTTAAAAAACCCGAATACCCGCTAAGTCTAACTTTAAACTCGGGTAATCATAGACCCGGTCGTAAAATCTTTTCATAAATATGAAAAAAAAATTGCGCGGAAATTGCTCTTATTTTCATTTCAGACATTTTTGGTAATAAGAAAAAACACAGCCTAAGGAGCAGTACTAAACATTGAACAAAGATCTAAAACAACATGTCAACGTCGTCTCCTTTACGCTAGGAAAGTTAAGATTACTACCAGCCTTTTATGAGTTCTTCAGGGTAGTTTCTTCAGCAGCCTCCATATTTGTGTCTCAAGTAACAGTGTAAACCCACTTTTCTGGTTTTTAGTATATATTATCCACTAAGCATATATTATCCTCTCAAAGATTCAGTTTAAAAGACAATCAAATTTATTATATTTTATAAGTGAATACATCAGCTATCCTTATTAACAATAGCAACTCCTCTAACTTCAGGTTGTAAGGGTAAGCTTGAGTAAAGGTCTAAAATAGTGATTTTTTTTAAATTACAGTATGTAATTATGTGCTATGTAATATATTCTTGATTCGCCGGTATTCTCCCGTCTCGGGTCTTTTCCAGATGGTAAGCCGGTCTTGGCTCCTGTCGTGGGAGTGTCTGAGACCTATGTCTCCCATGGGAGGAGGTACAAGTACCTCCTCATCTTCTGGGACCAACTGTCCCCAGGCCTAGCCTCATTCCTCGCCCTCACGGGGCTCGTAGGTTGAAGCTAGGCCTCTGGTTTGCCATCTTCCCCGCCCCAGGGGGAATGGCAGTCTTGTGAGCTGCAGGTGGAAACAAGCTCTGGCTCTGGCACCTTCCTCGCCCTAGGAGGGCTCGTGGGTGGTGTTTATGTATGTAATATGTATATATTATGTACTTCATTAGTTTGTAGATTATAATCAAAATTAAATAATTGGCCTATGTTTTTGTTTGTAATTTCGAAAACCCTGTTTTTATCCTCGCACGTTTTTAGAAATATATATTTTTTGTGAATTATTTCATTTTTACCATTGAATAGATTAATATAACAAATTATGAATTAGCGAGTGCAAACCCGAGTAACCCGAACTTTGAAAACTGTCACACGGATTGTAACTCGGGTTTCAAAACCCGCAGAACCAAAACCGAATCCGGAAAATTCGAACCTGAACTGGGTTCGTTTCCTGTTGAAAATGTTGTACAATTATAATTATTTAATTTAATAAGGAGAAGAATAACTAGTGAAGGGGCATAGATCAATAAAACTCAAACCATTATTAAATAATAATCTTTATGAAGAAAGACGTTAATTTTCCAGTTATCTTCCAGATAACGGAGACTAACATAAAAATAACTTAACATGAAACTTCAGGAAAACGTACAAGTTCAAGGTACTCAGGCATAAAAAAGTTTATACTGTGTCGTGAGAAGCATTTACAATTACCAATAGCATGAAACTCTGTGGTATGAGACTCAGCATAAATGTGGGAAGAGTTTCTTTTCATTCAGAATTGTGAAGCTCTGAAATTGGCTTCCCAAATATTTCGTAGCAGCCATATTAATTTAATCTTCAAAAATGTTGAATTTTACTATTCTAAATTATCACCGGCATGCTGGTGTTAATTATGAAATTGCTTTTGGTTTATCTGGAGGTTTACATCCACCTTCGCCACATTGTTTTTAAAAATAAATAGTTGCGTCAAAATATAATTAGGACAAGATCACTCATCTCAAAACCACTATGATCACATAACACATTCATTTTTATATACATTCCCTCAAAACTTTATAACCAAGATCACTAAAACTATGAATACTTTTACTTTGATTGTGAGTATCAGGAGAGTAGCGGCAGTAGTTGCAATAAGATTAATAATATTGTAAGTAGAGGTAGTTCTAAGAAATGCCTCCCATCTGCTCCTATCATTCTTAAAAAAATCATGTCCGTTTTTCTTGTTCTTGCTAACACTCGCTTCTTGCACCGGTGGCTGAGGTCTCATCTTATTGCCTTATTTAGTTTCATTCACTCATCTTTATAATAGTTGATAGTTTTAGTCGGGACAGTGATAACTAGGAAATAGTTCTTCCCAGTAGATAACTTTTGTCTGCACTTCCAAGACTTCTGCAATCTCCCTTTCCATGTGCGCTCATCTCTCTCTCTCTCTCATCTGACTTTCTGTCTCCTCACCATTATTGCTTTTCTTCTTTTATCTTTAACACTCTTTCTGATCACTTTTTGCTTTTTTTAATAATTATCTGTTTATAAAATAAACACTTATGGGCCTATTGGATAAAATAAGAGCTAAGAGCTACAATCTGTTTAATCTATCTCAAAGAGTTTTTCTTGCAATGTGTATATTTTCTAGCTATTGTAGTGCTGTAGATATAGTGCAAAGTAACAGTCCCACTCACTAAGGAGTATAAGCCATAGCTTCCTTTTACACAATATTCTTGATTTACAAAAAAAAATCCAATTTTCGCTAACGTAATTTAGATGTGATTCAAGTGAAAAGTGTATGATCATGTATGGAGTGACAACAGCAGATTGTTGCCTGTAGTAGTGATTGTTGCCTGTAGTAGTGATTGTTGCCTGTAGTAGTGATTTTTGAAGCTTTGTACATTGTTGGGTTAGAGGGAAGAAAGAAGGAATTAACCTACAGAATGTTGATGTTACGTTGGGCATTTTACTGATCCGTGTAGGAAAAAAAATGTTTTTTTTTTTTCAAATCCATCACATCTACTTCACCTTTGTTTACTGGCGTACCTTTGTCTTCTTTTTCAAGCACCTTTAATGAGAAAGCAAAGGCCTCAGTTTTCCCAGGACGATCGTTACTGCAACAAGTTGATCTTTCTCTTGAGATGTGAATCACTCAGCAGTGTTAACAAGTCAACCATTGATGATGTTGGTTCTTGAGTCTGTAGTCTTTATCAGTTCTTTCCCTTCCCCCGTCTGCACCTCCTTTACTGCCCTCCTCGCCCACTCTATCCCTCCGTCGCCATTTAATCCTTCACCTTCTCTTTCTACTCCTCCTCCTCTCTCTCTTCCCAATCTTCTGCAACTTCCTTCGTTACCTCTTCCTGCTCCTTAGCCTTCTTCCCAACCTCCTCCTCCTCCTCCGCGTCTTCTGTTACCATTTCCTATTCTGGTTCCCTCGTCACCTCCAACTCTTCGTTCTTATTCTGTTTTTGAATTTTTAATTTGTCATTATCTCTCATGATGTTTATGTTCTTGATGTATTCCTTCCAACTGCAAACCTTCTTCCTCCTCCTACTCCTGCACTTCATCCTCTCTCCCTCTCCACCTCCTGCTTTTCACTTTCCTCCTATTTCTGCTCTTTCTCTTTCTCCTCCTCCTTCTTTTCCTCTTCCCATTCCTCGTCATTTCCTCATTTTTCCCTCTCCTCTATTTCATCCCCCTTTCCCTTCTCCTCTTCCTCCTCTCCTCCACTTCCTCCACTTTCTTTTACTACTTCCGAACATTGTTGGATTGGAAAGAGTCAGGAGACTCCAAACACAGTTTATCAATAGAATCCTCGCGGAGTTAAATGCAGTGTTTGCAGCTTTCACAGAGACCCACACAAAAAACAACTTTGACAACGAAATAGGTATCAAGGTACAACTTATTGAAATGCAGCCAAAAGAACACCCAACAAGGGGAGGGTTGCCCTACATGTCAGAGTCTATCACTTGCATAGTTACTAAGTAAAGACTGAGACAGTAAAGACTGAGAACCAAAACTTAGTGTGGTTGTATATACTGTAAACTGCCAGATACACTTTCTCAACAGTATAAGGAAACCTACTGAAAATTGAATACTCCCCGAAAAATCAACCTTAATCCCAAATATCGTGTTCCTTAATTTTAAGTTACAGATAAAATGAAAGAACTTAGCAAATAGTATAATAGCAGATAATTCCAGGAGGCAGCACAGGCCAATATTCTCACACATCTAACCTGGTGAACCGATGTCATAAATTCGCCTTAAGCCATCAAATAGTAGAGCCAACAAGAGTGGAAAGTTCACTTGACATTTTCACAAATAATTATCTTTTAAGTTAAATATAAAAATAATAATAATAATGTGAATCACAAAGAAATGGAAGCTCAGACTTGCATGCACAGAAGACCTAGGTAGCAAAATGCTAACAGCTATGAGGGAGTTTTCACCAATTTCAACTTCAACAAGATCATCGAATGGGATCAACTAAACCGCATCCTTAAATTCTTCATGAACAAGACACAAAACCCTGTGACTGCCTCCAAACTTTCTGACATAACCCTATCTCCATTCGAAAAAGCCATTGACAACATACCCAAGGACTCTGCCCTAGGCCCTGACTCATGAAGAATTGCAAGAAACCCCTATCACGTGCCTTAATTATTCTATGGAGAGCCTTGATACTGGAGTCATTATACAGTCGTCAAAAACAACGGATATAGTCAAACTCCACAAAGGCACACGCATCCCATACTATAAAAAATTTTTGAAAGAATTCTAGGAAGCAAGATCGCTTACCTATTGGATTACCAACAGGTGTGCAACCCAGGGCAGGTATCTCCTGCCTCTCATAACCACTGCGCCACTTTGAAATAATCTTGGATGCAATGGAAAACAAACATTGCAAATGTAGTAAGCACAAAATCTTCAAACCCATTTGACAAGTGCGATCATGTACCTATTGCGCACAAAATGCTTGCAAAAGGATTAACTGGAAAAGTGAGTGGATGGCTTTTTAATTTCTAACCAACAGAATGCAAGGAGTTCTGGTAAGTAGAATTAAGTCAGAGGTAGCCACTGTTCCCGATACACAGTACTCGCCCCATCCTATTCCTTATCCCTATTACTGATATAGACAAAAACGTAAATTAAAGTACAGTAGTGTCGTCACGTTTGTTGACGGCACTACAATGTAAATTAAGTCTTCCAATAAGCCACAGAAAACAATATGAATCTCAGAACAAATTTCAGTTACTCCGATATGGAAAATTTAAGGAAATAAAAGCTAGAAAAATGTATAACACACATTTTAACGAAACAATACAGCAAAAAACTCACATGAATAATCAACAACATAATCATCCCTGACATATTAAAATAAAAATGAAGCAGACCAGACGAACTGTCTGCCTGAGCTAAATAATAAAGACACAGTTGTGCAACCAATATCAGTAGTATTTTACAAATCATTAGAAGACAGTATAGAGCCTAACGGCTGGAAACTGACAAATTGTTTAATATTTCATAAGCCAGACATAAATTTTAAATTAACAATTTGGGAGTGGACAAGATCGTTAATATTAAGAAGTATAAACAAATAATAACAGGAAATGAACTTGGTTTTTGCAACAGCATAAATTTCTGACTAATTTTCCACCGATATTTAATTATTTATACAAAACCTGAGACGAAAAGTCCCAACGGAAGTAGAAAATGAAGATTTTCAAAGAAGTGTTTGGCAAAGTAGAGCATAGAATCTAGCAGGCAATGTGCAGAAGCATCGTGTTAGACTTCATGTTTAGTTAGGTTAGGTTAGGTTCTCATCGAGAGGAAAAGCGAGTGATATTGAACGGGGACATGTCTAAGTTGTTCGACGTTAAAAATTATCTGTACTTTATTCCCCCCAAATCCTCCCCCAAAAAATCCCCCCTCCAAAAAAAAAAAATATTCGTCTCTGCTTTCTCTTCGCACCTCAGAAATGTCTATCGATTTTATCTACAAGTTTATTTATTGGTATTATGGTATATGTAATTAAATTTGGCTAATAAATCAAAGTAAAACCTAATAAAGCCTAACTTTAATAATGTATATCGACAAATTCGCTTATAATGGTGAATAAGAAAACGACGTTCGTTTTAACAGGTTGACTTTCTATCTACAAGAAACAAAGCTATCAGAAAGCTAGTTTTCGTAAAAAAAAAGTACAGAACTCAAAAAACAATGATTACTCTATATTCTCTCAAGTTTTAGTCCCCATTAGATTGGAGAGGGTACAGAAAAACTAATCTCAAATCATAACTTATGAAAAATAACGTAACCATTAACATATTAACATAACCATTAACATATTGAATAGTTTTTCAAACACAAATACGGACAACAATTAAGTGTATAGTGGCTGAAAAACTCAAAACACTGGAATAAAACGTCAGGAAAGAGATTTAACACAAACATGGCTTTCCGCATGCATAATTTAATGGATAATTAAACTACCCAGTTGAACCGTAAGTGAAAAGACAATGAAGTAATTTTCATATCAGTAGGACAGTTATTTTGCTAACATACAATTCAGGTAGGTACTGTGCAGGGACAGAGGTCAACAGACAGCTGATGATAGTTCAGTGACAAAAAGTTTGAAATGAGAAACTAAGGGTGAAATAATGGTAATAGTATAACAACAGTTTTTGTTGTAATAGTAATAGTATAACAGCAGTATTTGTTGACGCGTTTTTTTCAGCAGTCATACTGGGACTTGAGTAGCTCACTCATTTCCTTGCTGTCATCTGTGTAGGACCCATCTCGTTTAAGTAGGGGCCCAATACTGGATGTTGTTCTCGACTGATATCATGATTTGTGCTCCGAAGGTGCTTAGAAAAAATGGTTGTTCACGTCCTCTTGCACCACAGAATCTTGAAAAAGAGCTGAAGTTATCTAGAAGCACTAGTTCTTGTGAACGCAGTTTGTAGCCCATACCTTCCATTCTCTTACATCGCTCCTATAAATTTAATGCCAATTTTTCCAAAAATCTGTCATATGGCTTTCACCTTTTCTCTTGTTGGTAGTTATGGTAATTAATGGTAATTATGGAGACTCAAACTGTGGTCCTGTCTAGTAGTGTATCCAGCACTGAATTACTAGACTGCCAAGCTTACACTAGAAAAGTTTCAAAGACAACACTGCTGTTTCAAGGCTGCACCAGTGGCCACCATCAGCGACAACACTGCTGTTTCAAGGCTGCACCAGTGGCCACCATCAGCAACAACACTGCTGTTTCAAGGCTGCACCAGTGGCCACCATCAGCAACAACACTGCTGTTTCAAGGCTGCACCAGTGGCCACCATCAGCGACAACACTGCTGTTTCAAGGCTGCACCAGTGGCCACCATCAGCGACAACACTGCTGTTTCAAGGCTGCACCAGTGGCCACCATCAGCAACAACACTGCTGTTTCAAGGCTGCACCAGTGGCCACCATCAGCAACAACACTGCTGTTTCAAGGCTGCACCAGTGGCCACCATCAGCAACAACACTGCTGTTTCAAGGCTGCACCAGTGGCCACCATCAGCGACAACACTGCTGTTTCAAGGCTGCACCAGTGGCCACCATCAGCGACAACACTGCTGTTTCAAGGCTGCACCAGTGGCCACCATCAGCAACAACACTGCTGTTTCAAGGCTGCACCAGTGGCCACCATCAGCACAACACTGCTGTTTCAAGGCTGCACCAGTGGCCACCATCAGCAACAACACTGCTGTTTCAAGGCTGCACCAGTGGCCACCATCAGCGACAACACTGCTGTTTCAAGGCTGCACCAGTGGCCACCATCAGCGACAACACTGCTGTTTCAAGGCTGCACCAGTGGCCACCATCAGCAACAACACTGCTGTTTCAAGGCTGCACCAGTGGCCACCATCAGCAACAACACTGCTGTTTCAAGGCTGCACCAGTGGCCACCATCAGCACAACACTGCTGTTTCAAGGCTGCACCAGTGGCCACCATCAGCGACAACACTGCTGTTTCAAGGCTGCACCAGTGGCCACCATCAGCGACAACACTGCTGTTTCAAGGCTGCACCAGTGGCCACCATCAGCGACAACACTGCTGTTTCAAGGCTGCACCAGTGGCCACCATCAGCGACAACACTGCTGTTTCAAGGCTGCACCAGTGGCCACCATCAGCGACAACACTGCTGTTTCAAGGCTGCACCAGTGGCCACCATCAGCGACAACACTGCTGTTTCAAGGCTGCACCAGTGGCCACCATCAGCGACAACACTGCTGTTTCAAGGCTGCACCAGTGGCCACCATCAGCAACAACACTGCTGTTTCAAGGCTGCACCAGTGGCCACCATCAGCACAACACTGCTGTTTCAAGGCTGCACCAGTGGCCACCATCAGCACAACACTGCTGTTTCAAGGCTGCACCAGTGGCCACCATCAGCGACAACACTGCTGTTTCAAGGCTGCACCAGTGGCCACCATCAGCGACAACACTGCTGTTTCAAGGCTGCACCAGTGGCCACCATCAGCGACAACACTGCTGTTTCAAGGCTGCACCAGTGGCCACCATCAGCACAACACTGCTGTTTCAAGGCTGCACCAGTGGCCACCATCAGCAACAACACTGCTGTTTCAAGGCTGCACCAGTGGCCACCATCAGCAACAACACTGCTGTTTCAAGGCTGCACCAGTGGCCACCATCAGCAACAACACTGCTGTTTCAAGGCTGCACCAGTGGCCACCATCAGCAACAACACTGCTGTTTCAAGGCTGCACCAGTGGCCACCATCAGCAACAACACTGCTGTTTCAAGGCTGCACCAGTGGCCACCATCAGAACAACACTGCTGTTTCAAGGCTGCACCAGTGGCCACCATCAGCAACAACACTGCTGTTTCAAGGCTGCACCAGTGGCCACCATCAGCACAACACTGCTGTTTCAGCTGCACCAGTGGCCACCATCAGCGACAACACTGCTGTTTCAAGGCGCACCAGTGGCCACCATCAGCAACAACACTGCTGTTTCAAGGCTGCACCAGTGGCCACCATCAGCAACAACACTGCTGTTTCAAGGCTGCACCAGTGGCCACCATCAGCGACAACACTGCTGTTTCAAGGCTGCACCAGTGGCCACCATCAGCAACAACACTGCTGTTTCAAGGCTGCACCAGTGGCCACCATCAGAAACAACACTGCTGTTTCAAGGCTGCACCAGTGGCCACCATCAGACAACACTGCTGTTTCAAGGCTGCACCAGTGGCCACCATCAGCGACAATACTGCTGTTTCAAGGCTGCACCAGTGGCCACCATCAGAACAACACTGCTGTTTCAAGGCTGCACCAGTGGCCACCATCAGCAACAACACTGCTGTTTCAAGGCTGCACCAGTGGCCACCATCAGCAACAACACTGCTGTTTCAAGGCTGCACCAGTGGCCACCATCAGCAACAACACTGCTGTTTCAAGGCTGCACCAGTGGCCACCATCAGCGACAACACTGCTGTTTCAAGGCTGCACCAGTGGCCACCATCAGCAACAACACTGCTGTTTCAAGGCTGCACCAGTGGCCACCATCAGCAACAACACTGCTGTTTCAAGGCTGCACCAGTGGCCACCATCAGCGACAACACTGCTGTTTCAAGGCTGCACCAGTGGCCACCATCAGCAACAACACTGCTGTTTCAAGGCTGCACCAGTGGCCACCATCAGCGACAACACTGCTGTTTCAAGGCTGCACCAGTGGCCACCATCAGCAACAACACTGCTGTTTCAAGGCTGCACCAGTGGCCACCATCAGCGACAACACTGCTGTTTCAAGGCTGCACCAGTGGCCACCATCAGCAACAACACTGCTGTTTCAAGGCTGCACCAGTGGCCACCATCAGCGACAACACTGCTGTTTCAAGGCTGCACCAGTGGCCACCATCAGCAACAACACTGCTGTTTCAAGGCTGCACCAGTGGCCACCATCAGCAACAACACTGCTGTTTCAAGGCTGCACCAGTGGCCACCATCAGCGACAACACTGCTGTTTCAAGGCTGCACCAGTGGCCACCATCAGCGACAACACTGCTGTTTCAAGGCTGCACCAGTGGCCACCATCAGCGACAACACTGCTGTTTCAAGGCTGCACCAGTGGCCACCATCAGCGACAACATTGCTGTTTCAAGGCTGCACCAGTGGCCACCATCTGCGACTCAGCTGTTGTTTTCCGCAGCCCCACAAGCTTTCATACCCCTCATAAGATAAGATAAGATAAGATTTCTTCGGATTTTTAACCTCGGAGGGTTAGCCACCCAGGATAACCCAAGAAAGTCAGTGCGTCATCGAGGACTGTCTGTCTTATTTCCATTGGGGTCCTTAATCTTGTTCCCCAGGATGCGACCCACACCAGTCGACTAACACCACCCGGGTACCTATTTGCTGCTAGGTGAACATGAGAACAGGTGTAAGGAAAAGCGTCGAAATGTTTCCACCCTCCGGGAATCGAACCCGGGCCCTCCGTGTGTGAAGCGAGAGCTCTAGCCACCAAACCACCGGGCCATTTAATCAATAAATTCATGTAGAAATGAACTGCTGTCAATGAATTAACAAAAGAATGTCGTTTCTAGTAGTAGGTCAAGTGCTGTAATGGCTACGAGGCTTACAATAAGAAACATTCATGTCTTCATCAATAAACTCAAGATAAGTCGTAATGAACGACGGAAGTAGAATCGCCTTGAAGGCGCTCCGTCGCAGCACCACTGGGCTACTGCAGCCTATCCATCATCCATTACGAATTGCCTGGCAACTCTGGCAACCCTGCCAGAGACAGGCTGTGGAAATCTCTCTCTAAGATTTTGGCACAAAATTTTCCAATCTAGAACATCAACCAGGATTATCACCAACAGTGACAGTGAACACATCCTTTTGGAGAGACAATAAGACCCTGTATGTCATTTTTTTATCAGAATCAAGAATTTTTTTTTGTGAACGTGGGTTCAGTGGCAGAGGGATGAGCGCGGATATATAATGGTCAACAGTGGAGGAGGACAACATGGAGGAGGACAACATGGAGGAGGACAACATGGAGGAGGCGGAAGAGGAGTAGGAGGAAAATGAGTGCGTGTGTCCTCCACCATATATCATGTAAATGTGTTGAGAATGCTTTGTGATTCTCTTTAGGGGGTATACCATGTATTTTGTATAGTGATGTGTATAGTGATGAGTTGTTTGGTGTGGAGTGTCAGGGGAACGTCTTCCACCTGAACAAAAAAATAATGGAAAAATAAATAAATAAATAACGACTCTAGGTTTAATAATGTAGATAGATTTTTAAGATTTTAATTAAAATTAAATAAGAAAAAAAAAAAAATATGGCCATTGTGGTTCTAGTAGGGTGTTGGTCAGGAGTATGTAAAGCTCAGGATGGTTCTCTGAGGTTGAAGAAATGGAGTAGGTTATCCTGGGTGTAGGTTATCCTGGGAGTAGGTTATCCTGGGAGTAGGTTATCCTGGGCGGATGTTATCAATCCGGTGTTCTGGACTCTCCTGTTATTACTTGGTTGTAGCACCGCAAGTAGGATGTAGAGGTGAGGAGTAGTAAAATCCTGCTAAGTCACATAGACAGGTATCTTGCTCCTTTATATCTAGCGTCTACCCTGGAGGACCAGGCCAGCAGCACAGCTGATCGGGAGAAGAGTGGAGGTGAAGTGTCTCCAGCACATAGGGGTTTCCGTATAAGTAGTACTTGAACCTACTTATACCCCACACTAATGCATAACATTCCTTCTCCACAGTGGAGTATCTTTCTTCCCTCAGCAGAAGCTTCTTACTGGTGAAAGATATAGGGAAGGGAATCTCATCATAATACTGTAGCAGAACAACCCAGAGTCCTGAATGAGAGGCATCTGTTCGGAGACAAAATACTTTTTTAACATCTGGTAATTTTAAGACAGGGGGGTTGGAAAATATTCTTTTAATTTGTTCAAAGCTTTGCACAGCTTCTTCAGAACAAACAAAAGGTTCTTTCACATTCTTTTTTTAAATAGTGTGTGAGAATGGAAGTCATACCACTTAAATTAGAAACAAAACTTCTGTAGAAATTTACAGATCCAAGGAAACTTCTTAGCAACTTTTTTGTAGTAGGGAAAGTGCTTTCTACAACAGCTTTAGTCTTGTTAGGAAGTGGTGATAAATTATTGTCAGAAATAATAAACCCGAGGTATTGTATCTTGAAATAGCCAAGAAAACACTTCTGTGGCTTGATTGTAAAGCCATGAACTCTTAGTCTTTTTAAAACAAGCGACAGTGTAGTAAGATTATCTTTCCAGACATGAGTCATGATATAAATATGGTCAAAATACACTGAAACATTCTCGAGGTCAGAAAAGACTATTCTCATAAGCCTAATATACGTGGCACACGCGGTGACCAAGCCGAAAGGCATTGTGCGATATTGCATTAGTCCTCTATGAGTAGTGAAAGCAGTGTATGGTTTAGAGTCTGGGTGTAATGACACTTGATGGTATGCTTGCGAGATATATAATTCTGAGAACTTACAGTCATGAAATTTATACAAGTCTTGATCGATTACTTGCATGGGCTCGGCATCCCATTTAGTGATAGCATTTAAATAACGAAAATCTTGGGCCAGTCTGTAAGAATTGTCTGGTTTCTTAACCATAACTGGTGAACAGAAAGCTGATTTAGAAGGTTCTATGATCTTTAACTTTAAGTGTTTGTCGACTTCATTATCAAATATTTTCCGTAAGTGAACGGGGACCGGATAGATTTTACGTCTTACTGGTTCATGAGCTGACAATTCAATCTTGTGAACAACGGTAGTGGTAAGTCCTCTTATTTCTGTAAATACGTCAGAAAAAGTATTCAGGAAGGAACTTACTTGAGACTTGTTTACCAAATAGTTCGCTGTTGACGTTGATGTTAGGGTTATTCGTTGCACGATCATCCGTTAACATATCAAGTAGTTCCTTCGATTCTGTACAAAACTCGTCATCTATAATGCAAACTTTACATTAGTATGAATGATGACTAGCAACTAAGACACAGTATCTTCATCAAAGGAGTTTAAACAAAGATTAACTTCACTACGGTGGTACAGTTTCAAAATATTGACATGATACATTCTTTCCCTACCCATGACATCCAAGAGATAATCTACCTTATTACAGAACTCTATTACTTTATACAGCCCTCGCCAGGTAATTAACAATTTGTTGGATTTGTCTGGTAAAAGAACAAAAGCTTCATCACCAATATTAAACTTACTGCTTTTTTAAACATATAGGGACAGAGAAGTGAGAAGAGCCTTTAACTGATCACCACGAGTCACAGGAAATGATGAGCATTAAAATCTCTTAATAAGAGAAGAGGAGGAGGAGGAGGTAGGGAAAAAATCAGCGATGCCACATTCGGAATAATGACCGAGAAGGAGAAAGATATAAAGAGCAGACTGTATACTACGTGTCCAAATAGATACGGGATGCAGTGAAATGCAGCGAAGTACAGACAAGGACCCGAGAATGTGGTATATAGTGGAACACAAGAAGTGCACTTTCATTAAAAGCCCCATCGGGAAAAGGATCCGATGAATGTAATAAGATACAGCACGAGATGGGACGGAGAACAGTGGGGCGCAATTTTGGTTCTCGCAGACACAAACAGGGGAAAACTGGGAAAGCAACACCAGAAGCTCTTCCCAGTCACCCAGAGGCCTCGAATACTCCACCGTAA